>JAOTQE010129586.1:0-12175 GCA_025631205.1 Nesometra sesokonis
GTCGGCTTTCCTCATAATGGTTTCGTAAATCCTCATAATATTGTGGCTGGCCATGGAGAAAAGAAAATACTGTAGATTTTCTTTTCTTCGTGGGCTGGCGTATGGCCGACGTGATAGGAAACCAGCTAACCTAAAAATAGAGTCGTTTGGCTGAATACTTATACTCGATCGGGGCCACTGTACAAATAGGTAATCTACAAACGTCGCCCTAGAGTAATTGATTTTAACAGTTTTTTGGAGGTCGGCTTTACCCACCAGAAGCAGAACCCGTCAGAACAAAAGAACAAAACTCCACTGTTCAGGGCGTTTAGGCCTATCTAATCTGACACACAATGACCCCTAGAGGTCAAATTGCTGTACAGATTAGGATTAGCTGCTTCGCAGCAATTATTTAAAAATCATGTTTTTTAAATGTAGTTTATTGGCAACCTAGATGACTCATGATATCCTATCTGCAGGTCAGAGGCTTTCAGAATATGCATTAAAATTTGAGGTAATTAGCACCCCCCCCCCCCCCCCTTCCGCCCTTCCTTGGATACGCCACTGTTGAATCCTGGACTATGAAGGGTGGAGGAATCAGCACTCAAAATTATTACTACATCTATACGAGGGAACGGGGAGACCAGGCAAGGGATGGTTAAGGGAGGTGATTCAGTAGACGACTGCATTTTATATCTTCATGTTTTTACATTTGTCAATTTTTTAGTTCTTTTTCTTTGGTTGGTACGGAGTGAACAAGCAGTGGGTAGGCAAGGGGCTTTCAGAAAAAAAAATTGCAATTCTCTGAAAATGCCTATTTTAGAGTATTTACATCAAAACCATTACTTTCGTGTTTTTTTTTTCTCGTTTTTAAAGTTTTATTTTTTATTTACAGTATGCTCTTTGGTGGAACGGGGTGAGGAAGCAGGGTGTCGGTGAATGGTTCCCCTCCCTTTGAACATTTGTTTTGTAATTTCTGTTGGTAAACAAATGCATTGGTATTAGTAACATAATGAAGTGAAATATCCGTGAAATTAAAAAAGTCAAAATGAACATCATATCATTTTTTGCTAGAGTAGTGAACTTTTGACGGCCAGTTTCTCAGTGGAACGGAATTTTCCCGAGATTGTCTAGTAAAAAGTACATTTACTGGTTGTGCTGAATAGAAGCAATCATGGAGTATATATGTCAATCCCCTCCTCCCCCCGGCCAGGGGACCTTTTCCCCCTTTTGGGAGAAATTTTAGATACCATATCAATTTGTTTTGCTTGTCAAATTGAAAACCGGGAACACGCCGACTTCAAACTTGCCCTACCAGGCTTGGCCTGCCGTCAGGAAAACTCCTGGCACCGCAACTCATGCCAGTCACCTTGTCGGTGGGGAAGCGGTGGGGGGGGGGGGCAAAATCTGGGTTCTCTCAGGTGTGGATCCAGCATTGTGATTTAGGGCGAGTGAGGGATTAAATAACGATTTTAGTTTTGACAAGCCAAAAAAATAATTTTGCTTGCAATATCAGGGACTTTTCCTGCCTCTAAACGCTGTTGTGTATTTATTTTTATTAGTTCATTGTCATTAAATTTTTAGGGTAAATTTTAAGGAGCTGAAACCTGTAAATTCCCCGTAAATTCTCCGCCACTTTCTCCTTCCACAACCTTGGCACTAGTTTTGATTTTGATTGCTTGTTTTCATGGTAGTCTGCTGCATTGGGAAAAAAACTAATAACCTATGATGTCATTTGTTTATCCTTATTACTTGGTATTATGGTAAAAATGACCGATTTCTCCATGTAGAATACATGGCATGGGCGTCAATTTGTGGGGGACAGGGCCCCCACTTTTCAATGTGGAGGGGACATGATATCAATTGTCCCCCCACTTTTAGTAAAT
Organism: Nesometra sesokonis; assembly: GCA_025631205.1. Classification (NCBI taxonomy): domain Eukaryota; kingdom Metazoa; phylum Echinodermata; class Crinoidea; order Comatulida; family Antedonidae; genus Nesometra; species Nesometra sesokonis. The sequence goes on from JAOTQE010129586.1 coordinate 1,866, forward strand.
TTATGATGAAAAAATGTAAAAGTTTAAAAAAAGCGGTAAGACTTTCATCTTTCTATGAGACATCAATGCAGGCTGATCTCTTCTCCTCGATCTTTTTTTCGAGGACTTCGGCCCCTGGACCACGGGGCCCTCAGCTCCCCTGGTCCCCAGCCTAATTTCTCGCTTCGCTCACAAGTCTAAGCTTCGAAACCAAGACAGAGTGAACTGGAAAACGGGACATTCTGATGGAATCTGATGTGTTTTTTAGCGTGTAAAATAACGCAAATTTTTCCGAGCCCTCGGCGGCCCCCTGCCCCAGCGTAAGTTGCTCCTTAGATCGCAAGTCTGTCCCCACCTTTCATTCCATCCTGGTTGGCCCCTGTGTAGGCCTGTTTTAACGAGTTTTGACTGTACATGTGGGATTTGATTAGGAGTTTCGCATAATAGTCCCAAGTCGAACCTCCCCATTAAAATTCCTAAGTGCGGGGGCCCCCACTTTTTGGCAGCACATATAATGTTTACAGATCCTTGGATGGTATTCTCGAAAGAGGACTAACTTAAGTCTAGGACTAAATTCAGATTTAATCTGGGATAACTAACTTTGATATTCTCAAAGCTGTCTAACGTTTTTCCTGATATAAACCCTAGACTAATGCATTCTAAAATTTGTTTGCCAAAGAACTAAGTTTATGGATAGTCTAGGATCAACTAGTGCTATTTTTAGGTTAGTCCTAGACTAACTTTCGAAAATACAGCCAAAATGTTCAAAATGACAGCTATACACTTTAACTATTAAAGTGTCATTTTCCAGCACCTAGAAATCTAAATTTTGGAGTCTAATGTGTCTTTTAGCTTTTAAAATAACACAAAAATGTTCTGGGGCCTTCAGCCCCTTGACCCCAATCAGGGCCCTTGGTGGCCCCTGGGCCCAGCCAAAATTGCTTGCTTTGCTCAAAAGTCCAAACTTTGAAACCAAGAAAGGCTGATCTGGAAAACGGGACATTTTGATGGGCTCTAATGCAGTTTTTATCATATAAAATAACGCAAAATTTTCCGGGGACTTCGGCCCCTCGACCCCGGCCAAGGGCCCTCTGTGTTCCCCTTGCTCCCACCCAAAATTTCTCGCTTCGCTCGCAAGTCCTAACTTCGAAACCATGACAAGCTGATCTGAAAAACGGGACGTTTTGATGGGCTCTAATGTGGCTTTTAGCATATAAAATAACGCAAAATTTTCGGCCCCTTGACTCCAACCGGGTGCCCTTGACGGCCCCCTGGCCCCAACCAAAATTGTTTGCCTCGCTTGCAAGTCCGAACTTCGAAACCAAGACAGGCTGATCTGGAAAACGGGACATTTTGATGGGCTCAAATGTGGCTTTTAACAATATAAAATAACGCACAATTTTTCGGGTCCCTCGGCCCCTCGACCCCGGCCGGGGCCCTTGGCGGCCCTCTGTCCTCAGCCAAAATTGCTCGCTTCGCTTGAAAGTCCAAACTTTGAAACCATGACTAGCTGATCTGGAAAACGGGACATTTTCATTTTGATGGACTATAATGTGTCTTTTAGTCTGTGCCTTCGGCCCCTCGACCCCAACCGGGCGCCCTTGGCGGCCCCTGGCCCCCAGCCACAGTTGTTTGCTTCACTTGCAAGTCCGAACTTCAAAACCATGACATGCTGATCTGGAAAACGGGACATTCTGATGGGTTCTAATGTTACTTTTAGCATATAAAATAACGCAAAATTTTCCAGGGCCTCCGGCCCCTCGAGCCCGACCGGGGACCCTCGACGGCCCCCTGTCACCCAGCCAAAATTGCTCGCTTCTTCAAAACAGTAAAAATGTAAAGAGAAAAAATTGTCCCCACATATTTTTGGGTGGGTCTCTCCACTTTTCAAATGTATAGTCCAAGATGCTATGAGCGTCTAGAGGTTTGTTATTTTTGAAAATTGTCTATGGGCCTCTCCCTCCCAAACCCACCCCTGGCGCAGTCAGGCTTTCTGTGGAACTGGTGTGTACCCACTATCCCGTTTGAAAATATCTGGATCCGCCCCTGTGCTCCCTCACTTTCAAAAACGTTCCGCCGGCCCTGTCTAGCAATGTATTCTTTCCAAAAATTCCGCAGGGGAGAAGCCTCTACCGACCCTCAAAACTTCTCAGTGGTGGCGTCAGCAGGTGGGGGCGGGGGGGGTGCCGGGCCCAAGCCAGGGAGGCCTGCCCCTTCTGCCCCCTACCATTCTCGTCGGGGAAAAGCAAAATAAAAATATTTCATAATTGACCCTAAAAATAAAACAAATTGGTCAAAAACGGGGAAATAACATTATTTTTTACTTGTCGAAACCAAACTGGTAACCCTCGCTGGTCCCCCTGTCGGGGACCATGCCCCCACTTCCCCCCCCCCTCGGTGTGCAATCCTGGCGCCACCACTACAACTTCTTGTGTTTGTCCCCCCCCCCCACTTTTCAACTCAAACCGACGCCTATGATACATGGGAAAACTTAATTACAGAAACTGGGCGTTTATTGCTTGTCATATTGTACAGACATCAGAAGTCTAAAATCACTCTGCAGCCGCACAGACGGCATACCACCTGTGGTTGCCATATCGATAGTGATGCTATGATGGCGCCCTCTATTGGTACCTGTTGCAACCTGAGTGAGCAGCAACCTGACGATACTATCCTCCAACACTAGTTGATGTACGTTTTACCTAAACATTTCCCACCTATCCCATTTAAGTGAAATCTGAGTTGTTTGGTTATAACAACCTAATCAAGAAATTGTGAATTAGCAATTTCACTCAGAACTGCCTTAATTAGGGTGACCACAAAATTAAGATTTTTTGCATTTTTTCTTTCCTTTTTTGACCATAAGCAAACAAAAGTGGGAAGAGCTGACAAATATTTTATTTTTTGTTATTGTAGATATATATCTGAACCATATTTTAGGCAAGTTTGGTGACTGTCAACCCTGCACTAATTACCCTATAGCCCGACGCATAAATGACACTTTTTCTCCATGGAGCTGATACATGTTTTTATAACGCTTTTCTATCTGCAGTGAATACATACACTTCAATAATTGTTATTTCATTGTGTAGAAGAGAAAGTTCTCTTTCATTTGATGTATAAATTATTGATAAATGATAAAAATTAAGGGCATAAAGATGGCTGTAATTATATGCCAAAACTGTTTCAAAAACTCACCGGAAGCACCATTTTTTGCTGAAAATTACCTGTGTTCCATACTCGGCCACTGTTGCATTATAGATCGAGCTACTCTACCTGGTGGTATTGTGCCAACCTGGTGGTATTGTGCCAGGAGGAGATTAAATAGATTTGAACTCAAAGTGTTGAGTCAAATTTGTAAGATTTTGCATGGTTTTCTCGCGAACTAGCACTTAAAAACGCATATTTTTAGCATAATTTTTATTGTATTTTGACAAAGACGTGCACAGATTCGAAAGTTTGATGCACATGTGAGTCATTGTCATTGTCTCTAAAATCATTGAAAGTCTTAATAATTCATCAATACGTTGTCAAGAATCCAAACTGTTAAAAATATTGTGATTTCTGTCATGCGCACATAAAATTTGGGTGAAAATGTTAAATGTTGCAAATGGCCTGAAACGTGCTCTAATGAAATGAAAATTTAATTTTGAGCCTTTTAAAATTTGTACATGCACATAATGACATGTGCGCAAGCAAATATGACACAGAAATCAATGGCCATTTATCGAAATAACTTTAAATTAGACTACAATAGTTTAAAAAACATGCTTCTTAAGTAAAATTCTAAAAAAATGTTAAAAATTGATGACGTCGTCATGTCCTGTCAACCTCAACGACCCATTATATCATATCTACATGTCATATGCTTTCAGAATATGAAATAAAATTGGGAGTGCCCATGCCGTTTAGTAGCTATAACTGATGAAAAACATGCATATTTCACTGTTTTTTGGTAAATGCACATGCACGTATTCGTAACTTTGCTGTGCCCGTAGACCACTATAAGTGTACTTAAAGTGACTGAAAGACATTGTAATTTGTCAATACAGTGTCAAGAACTAAAAATGATGATAAAACGTTATTGTAGTCATTAGTGCACGCTACTAGTGCAGGAATGCACACGTGCATCGAAAATTTGCGTAAAAAGTGAAATGCTCAAAATTGCCTGAAACGTGCTCTAATGTAATCAGAATTTGATTTTGAGCATTTTAAAAGTTTAACACAACCTTAAATGTTGACCTGAAGTTCATGGTCAGTGAATATGATGAAGAAATGTCAATTGGTTGAAAAGATATGGCCGATCGAAAAAACATGTCGTAAAAAACATACTTTTGCGTGTAAACGATGTCATGTACAGTATGACTGATGTCAATGAAATGCTCCATCAGTCTGTTCCTCACCAAGGTCGATGATACCTGAAAATGTTGATAGGTTGTGTCAATTTTGAGGAATCCTGTACACAAAAATGGGGAGAAAGAAATAAGAATAAAAATTAAAAACTAGAATCAGTTAACCGATCCACATGATTACGCACAATATTTTGATGTAATAAAAAATGTGGAAAAGTGACACAGACAAGTACTACGGGAGCTATAGACCAATATTAGTGTATAGGCCTAGTATGCTATAACATACTGAAGTTTGGATGGAATATGAGGATGGATAGAGTTGATATCCTCATTTTGATCTTTCACATTTTTAAAATGTAAAATGAATATTTCTTGTAAAGAATTATGTCATTTACAATATATCGAAATTTCAAAGAAATAACATCAAGTTATAAATTAAAAAAAATATTGCATTATAGTTTCTAAAATTCAGATCACAAAATGGTAACATCACAATATCTACAGCTCATGTTTTCTGAATATGAAATAAAAATTTGGGGGTTACCAGAGGTTACATTCAGAGGAGCTATGGCAGACTTTGTTTAGTCATGTGTTTACCTATTGAAATTTTAAAGGTACGCGTACATGCACATCACAATGAAATGAGCCAGCTGTTGACACACAATGACCTTTACAATTCATTCTGAAGTTTATGCTAACTAAATATGTTTGTGAAATGACTAGGATTCTGCGACTAAGGTCAAAGCAACAAAAACTTCCAACCACTGCATTGAGTAATATTTACCATGATCCAACCAACCACAAGTCATGGCTTTATGGAACGCCGTTTACGCAACAATTACTTCGAATGAAAACCTGCTTCGATCGTCGAATGAGAACCTGCTTTGAACGATGAAACATGCTTCGAATAAGAAAACCTGCTTCGAATGAGAAAACCTGTTTCGAACAAGACAAACTGCTTTGAATGAGAAAACCTGCTTCGAATGAGAAAAGTTGTTTCGAATGACAAAACATGCTTCGAACAATACAAACTGCTTCGAATGAGAAAACTTGTTTCGAATGACAAAACATGCTTCGAACAATACAAACTGCTTCGAATGAGAAAACCTGCTTCGAATGAAAAAAACTTGTTTCGAATGACAAAACATGCTTTGAACAATACAAACTGCTTCGAATGAGAAAATTGTTTCGAATGACAAAACATGCTTCGAACAATACAAACTGCTTCGAATGAGAAAACCTGCTTCAAATGAGAAAACTTGTTTCGAATGACAAATGATTCGGCTATACGTCATTGCTATTTGCTCTAAAATGACTGAACAGAAATACAGATTGTTGAATACTCGAAATCCAAAATATAAGAAACGCATCATTTATACCTTCCATCTGTGTTACGCCCTTAAAATTGTGCACCCGCATGGAAAATTTGTGAAAACTGTGATAGGCTAAATTTGACCTGAAACGTGCTCTTATCTGACAAAAAAAGTGAGTTTGCGTGTTTTAAAAAATTATCGCACATGTAAGAACGTATCATGCGTATGTAGTTAAATTGGAGATATGACTTCCAACTTGGACCTGAAATATGATTTAAAAATATCATTTAAAGATATAATCAATTGTAAAAAAAAAACGCATTTTGTGCATAGATGGCATCACGCATGATCAATCACATTGAAAGGCTTCATGTGACTATTCTATGTAAGGGCAAATGATCATGTAAATTTTCATGTTAATAGCTATTGTCAATTTCCTGTAAATTGATGAAGTAAAAGGGCAGAAACAAAGAAGAATAAAAAAGATGATTCTGACAAAACCGGTGATCCGATAGTATTGTGGATCACAAAATAGTAGTATTCCTTGTACAAAATTATATCATGTACAAGATATAAATTTTTTTTTAAATTGATGGCCATTACCAAAATAACCTCAAATTAATAAACAAAACATTACATATTTAGTTAAAAACACTAGTTTTTAAATTTCAGATTACAAAATAATGATGTCACAATTCCCAATCAGGACATATGAATCATGGAATAATATCTACAACTGATCTTCTTTCAATATATAAAATAAAAATTGGGGGTCATTCTGAGGAGCTATGGTGGAATCCATTTTGCCATGTATTTACCAGTTGAAATTATAAAGGTACGCGTACGCACACATCACAGTGCACGAGTAAGCTATTGACAAACATGACCTTTACTCATCTAAAGTTTATGCTCACTAAATATGAATTAAAATCTAAAATTGTCAATTTTTTACGTAAAATTAGCGATGTAGTAAAACTACCAGTCATATGCTTTCAGAATATGAAATAAAATTTGGTGGTCACCAGATCTTATGAGGAGACATAAGACGTTAAATATATGCATATTTTTTGCCAAAACCGTACATGCTGATTCGTAAGTTTAATGTCCCCGTAGGCTATTGTCATTATCTCTAAAATTACTAAAAGAAATTTAGGGTCACTAAATATGACATAGCAATGCCAATATGTTCGGTAGATATGGTCGATAATGTAAAACGTTATAAAAAAACACTTTTGCGCAAAGGTGACGTCACGCACAATGTCTCTTTTTGAAAAGCTTACTGTTACGTCTCCTGTTAGAGTCAAATGATATGTAAAAAAATTCATGTTAATAGCTCATGTCAATTTTGCCGTATCATGTTAACACTTATAAGGAAAAAAGAACAAAATTTTCCGTTTAAAAATTGTAATACATCAGATCATATGAGGCCAGTCGTGGCAAACCCACCAAGTTGTCGCACAGGAAGTTACTGAGAAATATTTTGTTCAATAACTTCAGTTATACATGTCCGATTTTGATAGTTGACCCCTCATTTAAAAGCTTACGAAAGGTCTAATATGGTTTTAACAATAACTCAATTTTCAATTTTCCTACAACTTGGTGGTTTTTCCGTGTCATGCCTCATATCTACAATTCATGCTCTTTCAAATTTTTGATTCAAAATTGAGGGTTAAAATGACCAGAAACATTTTTGTGTTTAAACAAAACAAAATCTGTAGGTGGTTTAAATATCTGATTAATGGGTATGCACGCATCTTTGCGCGAGTATGAGCAATTTGATTATATAATTTTTAACATTGATCGGAAGTTTATGTCCGCTAAATATGATGGAGAAATGGCCATTGCTTCAGAAGATATGATGAAATATGTTATGAAAAAAAAAATGCGCGTAGGTGATGCCACGTTTTAGGGTTTTTGGTAAAATTAAAATAAAATCAATTGTATACATATGAAAGACAATTGCCTCAGCTATAATATACAGAAGTCCCGATAAAATTTGGGGAACAAAAAGCGAGATACGCTCAAAACAACAATGATCTTTACTTTTATATTCCAATATTTTCAATTCCAAGGCCATTTATGCAAGGTCAGAATGTACTTTAATCCCCAAAGATTCATAAAATTATATCTACAACTTATATGCTTTTAAAATTTAAAAAGAATTCTAGGGGTCACTGTGCATACTGAGGAGCTATAACTGATTAAAAATATGCATAATTTTACTGTTTATTTGCAAGAAGGTGTACAGCAATGCGACCATTGCACATTGTTATTGTTTTTAAAAATCTGAAAATGGATTGAAATGTGTCAATACAGGGTCATGAGAAACCCATAAACACAGGAAAAAAATGTTTTTCTCATCTGAGCATACTGCGTACTTAAAAATGTGCATGCACAGATAATTTGCAAAAATTTGGAATCGTTCAAAATTACCTTAAATATGCTCTAATCTGATTGTAAACTCATTTTTAGCATTTTAAACACTGATCATGACATGTGTGAGGGCTATCGAGACAAATAATTTTCATAATTCATCTGAAAAATATTTTAATATATTGCCTTATTCACTTTCACACTAATTATATGTCTAAAGGATTCCTTGGCTCAAGTACTTATGTTTAAACAACAATATCGTGCATTTAGGTTGTAGTTCCAATTTTTTGCAAATTTTAGATAATGGTGTTAACTTTAAAAAAGCGGCAATTTCAATACAATAAATAAAATTCAAGTATCAATCAACAGAACATAGGGTGACCAGAAGGAATAAGTCAGGATAGTTGGCTATGTTGACCGCTTCTAACATTAGCTTCCCTATATTATCCCTATATTAGGGTTCATCTGTGAAAAAAGTCTATGAAAAGGTTTTTTAACTGATTTGAGTAGGTATGGGTGTCAACATTTACCAAAAAAAAGTTAGGTGAGATAGGGGTTGGGGAAAGTGATTTTTTACAAGGTCAAAGTTCATTGTTCATCAATGTTTCTCAACTGATTAGAATAGGTACTGTGTGTTAATATTTACCCAAAGAAAGTTAGGTAAGATTGGGGGTTGGGAAAGTGCTTTTAACAAGGTCAAAGGTCATTGACCTTTGCTGAAAAATGGCCAATAACTGTATCTCATGAATCCGATATGGTACAGGATGATTGTGTCAAAATGTAGAGAATTGTACAAAAGGAAAAACAAAATGCATTTTTATACCTGCAATTAACATATGACCTTCAAATTTGAGGTCAGAAGTCAAAGTAAAAATGTTATCAGTAAATTTCCATATTAGTCACATATTTTATATATACAAGTATACATACTTTTGACACAAACTGTGCAGCAGTTATGCATGCCTTATGCCTAAACAGTGACATATAGGATATATGTCCTTAAGAAAGTTCATCTATCCAGGTAGAATTGATAAGCATAGAGTTTATAACTTTAAAACACTGGATTTAATAAAAACATACTTCTCACAAGCTTTCAGCTTCTACTGAAGCCTTGGTCACGTGATGCTGATTGGTGACGTCATCAGTCAACCTTCTCGGTGGGAATTTTGAACTCTGTACTGCCCCCCCCCCCCCCAGTTCTCTTCATCAGTAGATTTGTTCAAATAGGAGAAAGGTTGTATCGACCACCATCTTTATTCAAAGAAGGATTAATAGTCCTGATATAGATCGCCGTTCAAACCACCCCGGATCAACCCTAGTATACAGGTGGAAGTGACGTCATTTGTTAGGAATGCACAGCTACGGAAACATGATCTTTCCAAAACAAGGCAGCAAAACAAATATCAGAAACTTGTTCAGAAGATGTTTACATTTCAGAAAAATAAGGTAACATCTAACTTAGCTGCTGAATGTAGGTCAAAATGTGTTAAGAACTGTTCCAATCGCATACTCTTAGATCCAAAATTATCATCAGTATTGATGAAAGGCCTGAACTTTGCAGTGACTCCGCGTTGGGTCCCTGTTATTGATATCGTCATGGTTACTGAATCAACATGCACACATCTCAATAGCAGTGATTCTAACAGTCTTAGGGCAAATGTATTGAACCTGTTGGAGCATAATGATAAGGTGAGGGAGCAGTCTAGGGCTGAAATGAAGGCCATTTGTGATCTAAAGAAGGATGAGTCCATTGTTATCCTGCCTGCTGGCAAGGGGAGGGTTACTGTTGTCCTGAACAAAGATGAGTACCACTCCAAGTGTAAACAATTCTTGTCAGACACGAAGACCTACAAGAAACTCTCCTTGGACCCCACCAGCAGATATAAGAATGAGTTTATCAAGGTATTGAAACATCAAGGATAGAAAGATTATTGACCATACTCTGCACTGACAGCTGTACCCTACAGTGGACCAGCCACCCCGGTTCTATGGTCGTTTGAAGATCCACAAAGCAAACTGCCCCCTGCATCCTATTGTCAGCTCCATAGGGACCATCTCATACCAAGTTGCCCGCTATGTGGCAGATGTCTTCACTCCTTTTGTGGGCAAAACACAATACCACGTGATGAATTTGAAAGATTTTGCTAAGGAAGTATAGAGCTTAGTTACGTGTGCTGATCAGCTTGATGTACTGACTATTAAATCGTAATTTTATATGTATTTGCTTCCTGATTTTCATCAATGTTATACAAGAAATAAAATACAAGTGTTTCGGGAACATAGCAGTGTGTGA
>JAOTQE010129608.1:0-12174 GCA_025631205.1 Nesometra sesokonis
CAACCAACCAATTGAATTGCAGTTATCTTGAATTGCATTACAGTTAACTGGAAATGATTTGCAGTTAACTTGAAATGGATTAAAGTTAACTTGAAATGCATTCAAGTTAACTGCAAATATTTTCGAGTTAACTCTAAACAGACATAATTTAGATTGATTTGGTATACTGTCACCACTAATTTTTACACCATCATATTATTATTTATTGTCTTAGCTCTTGCGAAAATGTCTTTAAAAATAGAACAAGAAACACAAACACTAAAATTATAATCACTTTAAATTTATTTAATAGGCCTAATTCCTAGCAATGGTAAAACATTAATAAAGTAAAATAATTATCTATTCCTCGAAAACGTTATTAAGGCTTTCAACAATTACTTGATTGAGTAAATATTTTTTCCCGCCAGAAATCATAAAATAAATGAGGGAATACAATTACAGTATATTCTATGGTCACAAAGAAAAAATAAGAGCGCAAAAGATTAAATGCATTAAAATTCTACAGAAAAAAGTTCCTGCATAAACATTGGAAGACACAACACTCCAATTTCTAAAATCTGTTTAACATGTATACAGACCTACTTTACTTTTTAAATCTTTACTTTATACATAAAATATACATGTTGGTTTACCATGGCGTCAGTTACTATCAATGATATTTTTAAGTTTTTACAAAGGTCATTTATCAATAACACCATACATTGTGTTCCAAAAGGCCATTCCAACCCCCTACAAAACCAGTATAAACATACTCTTAATATTTTAATACCAGAAATCCATCAGTTTATTTTTTTTTTTTATGTTCATTATCCTTACATGATGATGGTGTAGTAGTAATCGGATTTAGTGATACGAACCGATCGCCCATACCAATAAACAACTCAACATTAAAGTATTCTTGTGAACATGATATCAGAGAGAGAGAGATCAAAATACTGTTGCATGTATTTTTTTCATTACCTATTATAATATAGTGAGTTGGAATGGCCTTTAAGAACTTAAAACACAAAAATGTAGAGATTCATTCTGTTGCTATACTTTTTTTAATAGTAGAGTAGTTTGGTTTCAACGCAGAGCAACATGAGACCCAATAATTCCGCAACCCACTCATTACCACCAACAATTTTTCCCACTCATTTCATGTCGCCAAGAAAACATTTTAATGGTTCTAAGTATCATACTTTTTAATTTGGCGTTAAAAGCAGAAAGTTACGAGTGCCAAATAATTCACTGACCCACTTATTACCCCCAAAAATTGTTATCACCCAAATTTCTACACGCATGAAAACACTTTAAAAACTTCCATTACTATAACTTGTTTCTAGAAGTAAATAGCTCTCAAACAAGATTGATGACAACCAAATGTGGCAGAGCCAAGCCAAATGAGACATAAGTCGAAAAATTGAAAATTGAGCTTTTTATAGATTATAAAACTACATATTCTTTAATACGCAAAAAATCAGTTTCATACGATGTATCCTTGCAAAGTTATGAACAATTGAAGTTTGAACATTTAAAATGTAAGTTTTGAGAAAAATGCATTTGAAAATTGTTTGACTAAGCAAGGACATTTTAAATTTCATTTTTTAAATATTTTTTCATCATATATCTGAAAATTGTTAAGGTAGTATGAATGCTGAATGTATGAACTGTATATTTTTTAAGTAAAATAAAATGTAAAAACAACTGACCATTTTTAAATTTCTGCCTATTGTGGAAAACAAGCATTTGCGACTTATGTCTCATTTGGTTTGCCTCTGCCACTAATAATCACTCTACACCAACCCACATAACTACCCAAAATTTCTCCCACCCATTCCTGAACCTCATGGGAACAATCTAATCTCATTTCTCCCATTCCTTTTAGTAGTAACGCTGTAAATATGTTTCAAGATTGCTACGCAATATCACTTCCCACGTATCAATCCCAAAATTTCTCCACACCAATTGCTATAATCAATACAGGGGCAGAACCAGGGTTTTACTCCTAGAGTTGCCGCCAGGACCTACACAACATTTTTTTGACAGAACAGATGACCTACTAAATGTAGTTCTAACAGAAGTGCCAAGTACAAGAAAAAAAAACCCTTTTTACAGCTTTTTTCATGTTACACATGATCCCTTATACATTTTTGGGGGTTGCTATGGAAACCTGTGAAACCCCTGGATCTACCAATACAATATTTCATTGACTCCATAAGTCGTATAATACTGTTAACTTTCCCAAAACCAATCACCCAAAAATCCAAACATCACATTAATTCAGACCTTTTTCTAAAGTCCCAAAACCGTAAAATTAGTAAATTGACTCTTTAAACCAAACAGTAGGCAACCCGACAAATGGATAAAGTGGACAAAATGAACTAAAATTGATAAAATTGACCAGATGATTGAATCCAAAGGGTGTTGTTTTTATGGAGAGTTTCTTTACTATCTAGTTAACTCTTCCAAACCAGACTCCTCTGAAAACCAATCTTCACATTAAACCGAACCCTTTTAAAAGTCCCAAATTCATGAAATCAATGTAAACACCAGTAAACTAGATTCTTAACCAAACTATCCAGAAAACCAGACAAATTGGATGGTCTAAAATCCAGTACCGCAAACTTTTACTTAGTGACCTAATTAGATTTTCTAGCACCAAGCCGTGGTTTATCTACGTCAGTGATTGTTTTAACCAATTATTATACTATTAATAAACTTGTTTTCATAATGGTATAATGGAAAGAAATAGATGGCCCAGGCAAGGGTCGAGGGCACACCTAGGGCTCAAATTATTTTTTCCCTAGATACTCTCTGTTGCACTATTAGAAGCACATAATGCTCAAATGATGCTTTAAAACAAAGGCCAAAATATATCAGTATTCCAAAACAATAGGCCTAATGTACAAATTTCTTAACCATCAATGCGCAATATTTTAGGCTTTGACCGCGAAAAGGTCTCTGCGCAAGTCTCAAAGCCAGAAATGGTAAACAGTTTCGTTTTTAATTATGCTCACAACATCAAGTTAGGAAATATAGAAATATGTTATTTTTCTAAGCATAAAAAGTGTATTAGGTCTGAAACCCACCCATAGAAAAAAGATCAGTAGCACAAATGTGCAGAATTTTTTTTACAAAAGATGATTTGTAAGATAACTTCGAATATAGGCCTCCAAAATATCAGCATTGGGAAAAACTAATGACTTTGCTTCATCAATGTGTTTATAGGGTTGGTGTAAATACATAGCGCAATATGCCTTTTGTTGGGTCCTCAGAAATTGATCCATGAACAATCTGTTTCTTGGCCCAGACAGAACGCGGAACGGAGGTCTAAAGGGGATCGATTTTGAGAAAGCTAACTGTAGTGTAAGAATACCTGTCTAAAGCCACGTAAATAAAAATTTCCATTTCACATTATTTAATACAGTATTTTAACAAAAACATAGTGATTAATTTCTGTTTTTAACAATCAAATTATTAAATTATACAAATAACATATACATTTTTCAGTTAGATTTTTTTTTTAATTAAGGGGTATTTTGTTCCTTTTTTCCCCAAAATTCATTTTTTCTTATATGTACAACTATAACTGTGCAACCTTACACATTTTGTAATGTGGAATTTAATATATTTTTTTTTTCTTTTTTGTATATCTAAAATCATTCATAGGATGAAATTAAAATTATGATCACAAATAAGATTGGCAAAATGACAAAGATAAAAGAAATACAATTTAAGATAAACAAAATGATAAAATGAATTCTTAGAATTGAATTTTAGTTCATGATCACAAAAAAATATTTTATAATACTGTACATTCATCATAAAATATTTTAGACACAAAAAAATAAATGACTAGTATTGAAGTATAATTATAATTAAATACATGGTTACTTGAACATGAAAATTTAAAATGATGTATTTTACCACTAAAATATTGTTTGCATCAGATTTGGCAAAATATGGAATTATATGTGAAACTGTTCAGCACTAAATAAAACCTATATTACGGTAAAAGTCAAATGATTATGAAACATATTGTATCCCCTATATTACATTTATCCAATCTAAAACAATTTCACTTGCAACAGATATTTGTGGCAGAGCCAAGCCAAAGGAGGCATCCCTTTGAAAAAATAGTTCTGTTAACATGGTAGATAATGGTAGTGACAAGGTAGATAACCCTATAAAAATACCATATCAAGGGATACTACCAAGGACATGGTCAGCGATGCTCTACAATACATATGAAAATACAGTCAATATTTAGAAAAAAATAAACCCTTAAGGCATTACTAACATCAAAAGACAGGGTAATTATATACTACATTACTAGGTAGTTATCTGTGGTGCTAGTTAGATCTCCCTAGTAATTTAACATGGTAGATCTACCTAGTCAGAGGGTGTTTTAGAAGGAATAAGTAAAAAAATAGAAAATTAAGTCATTATATATTATGAAACTATGCATCATTGTTTAACATGTAAAAAAAAATCAGTTCCAAACAAAGTTTCCTTGTGAAGTTATAAACAAACATTTAAAAAGCATGTTTTCAGAAAACAGCAATATGTAATTATCACAAATGGTATTTAAGGTATTTTTTTTCTTTGCATATTGATGCATTATTATCATCCCAGTATAGTAGAGAATATTTTTATTATTATTAAAATAATAAAGGGGAATGTAATTTTTGGACAATAAAGAAACCTGTATCTGAATCTGTGGAACTGAGATATAATACTTTCAGCATGCTGTTTAAAGAAACCATTTGGGTGAATCAACCAATACGAAACTAAGATTGAGGCAGATACAAACACTTGGAATGCTGTTTTACGGTCACATGTCCCAAATGCAGTTGTCGTGAAACTAAAAATGCCAATTCACACTTACTGGTTGAGGAAAAGAAAACGAGGTGGGAAATTTCTTTTGAAAACAAGATGATGAAAATTTGTGAAATTGTTTTAAGTTTGGACAAATGCATAAATTCAACATATAGTATTCACAATCTTAGATGAATTTTTATCAACATGTTGTATAACTATTAAACACAAGTTAAAACTATCCTATATATTTTAAAAAAAATGTTAATTCACTTAGAATTATACAGAAGAGAAAATGTGATTATAGGAGAATTCTTCAAGTATAATATGCTGTATTTACTATATACACCAAAAATAAATCAAATATAAATATATTGTTATGCAATTATAACTGAGAATTCCACAATAGAACAAATACAGACAATTCACAACCCAAAATTGCAGCATCCAATATGATATACCAACATCTGTTGTACCATAAACTACACCATCCCCCTTAAAACTGTGTATTATACAATAGAATACAGAACGTGATATAGTACCAACCCTTACGTAAACCAAGACAAAACTTTGAAATGTTATCACCAGAGTGTAGTACATAAAACAACTATTGTTTATTAATGCCTATTATTTTTAATATATCCACCAATATTTATGTATTGTTTGTGCTAATGTACGACCCCACAGGGGTCAGAATTAAGCATACCCGTGTCGTACAGTGCTTCATACGGCATGATATTCGGCCATGAATTAATGACCGAACAATCTAATACTACTATCGAGGTTTTATCTATACCTCCTTTTAAATACAGTGTTGTATATGTGACCTACTCTGCCAAAAGAAACGCATGTTTCAGATATCCATTGTACTGCAACTACCAATTCAAAATCATTATCCTAATAAAAATATAATTTTTGCAGTTTTGGATATACAATTTAATAATCAAGATCAAATTATGTGCACAAGTTTGTGTTAATCTAATACAGAACAGCTTAAAAATGAGTGCCAAAAATTGGTTCATACCCAACTATGACTGAATCAGACATCAGATAAACAGTCTCACAAGCCTCAAATTGGACTTTGTAGGGGCAAGGTATTTTTGGGCTGATTTTAAAATCTACAGCTAGCATAAAGAGGGCACCAGTTGTCCGATCCACCATAGTTGTATATGAACCCATATTTAGTGTTATTTTTGAAGTAAAAAACTTTCAAATCGGTATTTCTCGAAATTGGTTTGTTCCTTGCGTATTTTTAGACAAAACGTGCAACATCTTCAGATATCCTCCTTGTAAAGATTATAAAATTTACCCACCAGATTGCATAAAAATCTGAAAAGCTGCCAGTGTAGGCCACATATTGCAGGGGCATATCCAGGAATTGCAAAAAGAATGCTCAAATAATGATCACATTTTGACAAGCAAAAAACAATTTATCCCTCGTTTTATGCATCTTGTGATGAAATATTGATCTTATGGTTCTTTTCACTTAAGTTCTTGTTTCCTCTGGAAAAGAAGTGTTTGAGGGCCCAATCTTTGTTTTTTTAATCAGTTGAACCTCCCTGTGCAGACACCTCTCGTAAGTGGACACCTCCCATAATGGTTACTCTTTCAAAAGTTCTTCCTATATAATTGGTGCTTTTGGTACCTCTCGTAAGAGGCCACTTACAGTAAGCAGCTGCGGACAATTTTTGACTTAAAATTTAAATTCTTTGTATGGTAATTTACATCCCATAAAGAGCTATGAACAAAATTTTTACACTGTAATGGTTGAAAATCTTATCACTGAACTATCTATTAGTGGTAAAGAAAATTTAATAAAATGTAATATGCGGTTTCTAGAAATTTGAGAAGCCAAATTGCATTGTGAATACAGTGAAATGTCGGACATAAGAACGCATGTGATTTTAAAAATGTTTGGCTCTCTATCCCCCGAAGTTTTTGGATACGGACACCTCCCAAAACCAGTCAATTTTTCTGGAACTGAAGGGGTGAGTTTACTAGAGGTTCAACAATATAGTAATTTTAATGTTTTCTATCACGCTGAAGTGGTGGGATGTGGGGGGGGGGGGGAAGAGGAGAGGGTTGTTCAAAAACCCTGGACATGCCCCTGGGTATACCACTGTATTGTACCGAGATATACTTATATAGGTTCAGTACTGCTAGTTATGTTAACAGGGAATGTGTGGTTTTGTGCAAGCTAACTGTAGTCATGTTTATGTCAGCCTGACAACTGTGCGCAAACTTTGAACAGTGCATGCATGCTTCTACCCTGATCAAGTAGCACCAAATTACCAAGCTTTTAAATGTTAACTTTAAAATTAAAGAGGCCATTAAGGTGTTGAGTTACGATACTGCTATATATATCAACTTTTTATTGAAGTGTTTACTGTATTTGATGGACTGAGAAGCATAATTAGGTAGAAGTATAATTATTACTATTATTATTACAGAAGGGAAATAAATTGTTATATATGACGAATAATTGTATCTTGAACCTTAAAATTAATTTTCACCTATTCACAATATTCCATTTATTAAAATATTACCCAGATATATAGTACCAGTTATGCATATAATTATAAATACTAAATTGGTTTGTCAATGGCTGTTTTTTTTAATTTTTACATATCAAATGAAATATGAAAATGGTAAGCTATACTAATCATACATTACCCCAAAAAATGTAATTCTATTTTAATATTTAATCATCTTGGGAAAATCTTCGATCAAAATCAAAATTGTTTATGAATTGGTTATGAATATAATTGTAAATACTAAATCGGGTTGTCAATGGCTGTTTTTTTTTATTTTTACATATCAAATGACTTATAAAAATTGTGAGCTATACTCACCATTACATTATCCCCAAAAATGTAATTCTATTTTAATATTTAATCATCTTGGGAAAATTTTTGATCAAAAACGAAATTTTTTTTAAACATTTTTTTATTAAGGTTTTGGTTCTACTGGCCACTGTCGACATGGCGACAGGAATAATAATAACTACCAATTGTAGAGGCTGGAACAATTAATTAAGAACTTTGAAATATTTTTTTTTTATTTACACCAAAACAACTTAGGGAATCTTTTATTTTTTATAATTACTATTAAATAATTAATATAATGAAAAGAATAAAGTACACTGAATTAAAAATTGAAATAAAAAATTAAAAAGCTATGAGGACACTACTGCGTACATTAAGACGTAACTTGATATTTCTGTATTCATTATATTAATGGCACCAGTTTATAAAGTAGATATTATAATGGGTTAATGGTAGTTAGCACAATTAACATACATAACATGTCCTTTTAATAAAAGGATGATTATCTGAGCTTAAATTACAAGAGAATTATTTTGGTAAAAAATTTCAGGATTTAACACACAAGACTCCACTGATATAAAACTTTTGCTTATATATGAGCAATTTTCAAATAGCAAAAGACATGCTTGAACGCATATTGCATTGTAAATGAGAAATTCTAGTTCACAATTCTGCCGGATGACAAAAACGGTAGCATTGAAGTAAATACACAGGTTACTGGTGCTCGTTATGCCACAACTCCAGTGCTCAAGCAAGCTGTAAGCTTGGATCCATCAATAATGTCAATTGCTCTGATAATAACTCCATTCTTCAGCGACCTATTTAATAGTCTAATTTTTATAGCGAAAATTGTCTACAACTTATTTTGTAGCACCTGTATAGCAAGTAAGATCATTCTACAACACAACCTTACAATGCTTTTCCGCAAATCATTATGACTTACAACATTTCTTCATCTTGATTTTCTGTTACTTTTCCCGCAAGTCTGTATATTTTAGCGGCCTTGCGCAATTTCATCTCTCAGCATGTACGAAACTTGATGGATGAACCAAAGCTGGTAGCTATGACATAAACATTGTGAATTCCATATGGCAGTTTACATAAAGATTTAATCAATTTATTTTGTGCTCAAAGACAAAATATCATCAGCATAGTTCAAACAAATTGAAGAACAATGAACCCCACTTGCATAACCTTGTCAAATTTCATTATAAAATGGTGAAAACTTCACAATTGGATCCACCACCGACATAGGGGGTAATTCTTTATGATGCAACTTCCAACCATGATACTTCAAGTGGAATGCACATTGGCCTGAATGTAACCAGGAAAGCCCGTATGAATTTTCACCTTTTTGTTTCAATGTTTTTCTCCATAGTTTTGAGGGGATTTTTTCATTGTTTTGATTCTTTTTTATTTGTTGCATTGTCGGAGTTCTTATCACTGCTTGTTTTCACATCTGATCCTTTACTTGTCTGGTTATTGCTACTGGCCGATTTTGATTTCTTGTCATCTTTCTTGTTTGGCTTGCTGGCTGGTTTATCTGATGCACTGCCACCCTCTGCACCTTTCACTTCCTCATCAACCTGTTTAAAACAATTTATTGAATATGATTCAGAAATGTAATTCATATAACACTACAGCTGGCTGAATTTGCTCAGAATTTGTATCACGCTTATTGTTATTGTTATTTTAAGCCTAGACCGAGTCTCAATACTATTTAGAACATTCTAATGCCTCCTAAGTATCCTGAGTCGCCACCAACTATGACTGACTCAGATGTTTACCATGAGGCTTGCCTATGATGATGGGGAGAACACCGACGATGAATTCAATGGTCGGTCAATTTTCCAATATACCTAATAAAATTAGTGGCGCAGGAGATTGGAGTTTTACAGAGTTAATTAAAATGTATTAGCTTAGAAATAAACATTTTTGTATGAATTTATTTCTTTGTTTTACTTACCACTACTCTGAAATCCTCCAGTTTCTTGAAGCTTTTCAAAGCGGTTTGAAGTTTGGGATTAATTTGGAGCTGCCTCTGTCGTGAATATTTCAGATAAGCCCAGAATTTTTCTAGTCCATAAAGTTGACCTGAAAATAAAAAGGAATGACACAATAAAAAAGCGACAACAAATTTTAACACATGCGGAGGGCAAAATAAAATTCATGTACATACACACACAGCCCTAAATTTGGTGGCCTCACTCACCTACTAGTACTAGACAGTCCAACCATGTAAAAAGTTATCTATTTGATTTTAATTTCTCAACCATTTGATTTCTCAACCATTTTGTAAGTTTATATATTATACAAATATACGTTGCCTTGAGAGTTGCTGGTTAAACTATGGGCAGAGGTGCCTCCAAATATTAGTATTCACTAAGGGGCGCAGCCCCGAAATGAATAGTACTATTTGGAGGCACCGAGGCCCATGGTTTTAACTAGCAACTCGAAATTAGGCAACGTATATTTGTTTTATATTCTACATCAAACAAAGGGCTTAAGCTTAGGTCTAGGCCTAGTATGCATAACTTTCACACGGCTAGGTGGGAGGTACGATCGAGGCCTACTACTACTAGGTAGGCCTAGAGTTCCGGGTCCTTCATACATCCTCAAACTTCACTCCACAATCTCTACAAAGTTCTCGAAAAACGGACATACCATATTTTAGTCCATGGCATTGGGCAAACTTCCACCCTCTCCCCAGATCCACCACTGACATGCCACACATAACATTTGCTCTCATTTATATCTCAACATCCTGTTTATCAGGAAAACAATAAGGATTTAGAATGGTTTTGTTACTTTCAATGATGCTATTATTTTCAACAAAAATCAGGTTCTGGAAATATTTTTTGTAAAGGAAGAGAGATTACCCAAAATTCTTGTAAACCTGAGAACAACCCTTCTTTTTTCATAGTAAGATTTTGCTACTATAGCATCAGTTATGATATAACAGGAAAACAAGCTGTAGTTGGAGATGTTATATTGGCTTTCTTTACTAAAATTATAACAGGCAGGCACACAAGTTTGTTTGCTTCAAAACCGACCAAATTCAGAGTTTGTTTAAAATATCAAAATTGTACTGCCCACTTAACTTCAATGGGAATTCTATAGCAGCCAGTATACACAACTATAGAGGGCAGTAAACAACTATAGCGAGCAGTACACAAATATAGAGGCCAGTAAACAACTATAGAGGGCAGTAAACAACTATAGAGGGCAGTAAACACAACTATAGAGGTAAGTAAACACAACAAGTTACCTGCTTCATAATCCCGAAGCGTTTCTTCTTGGAAGTCACTGAATATTTCTTGTCGGAATTTGACCTCAAGGCCATAGCTATAGTAGCGGAAAAGGCACTCAAGTCCGTAGCGATATCCGTGTTTACTGTCTTCAACGGCCAGATTTCTAAACTCCTGGTACATTTTTCGGTTGAAGTTCTGCCGCAGGAAGAACGACCAGAACCTGAACATTGTATTCATCTCTTGTGATTTTCCAATACCCAGTTTCTTGCGATCTACAGAAAACAGAAAAACGATTTCAATATAAGATATATAATGTCCTTATTTTGTACAGTTATAAATGTACCTTAAAATTAATGAAAAAAATATATATAGAAATATTGTTTAAAGACTACAGACACAGTTGTTGATTTTTAAGGAAATTTTGTAAGCATATCATGGTTAATATATAGGAATCTATCTTCCAAAGGACATAGACACTAAGAATTTATCACCCACTATCCACACACCCTAAAACTTTTTCTCAAGCCTTGCATTTAGGCTAATTTAAATCATACACTCCTACAAAGAGCCTCTGAATAATAAAACAATGCTGTTTATTATCTTTTTCACACTTCGTTAACTGTTTGCTGCCTACCCATTATTTTTTTTAGTTACATCCCTGGCTAAACATGGCCAGTCGAGATGGATGGCACTGTACTCGCAACCCAAAATCTGGAGACCAACTATTACACAGTGCATCATCACCAAAGGGCTAGTTACATAAAAAATACACTGGAGCTTGCTACCTTTCAGACACTTCTGATGATATTTATGGTATGCATGTTGTGTGAAGTTGTTTTCTTTAAGCAGTTCATGAGATGGATGTTCAAACTTTGGAATAGTCTGTGGCGTGCCATAGCTGCTGCTTATTGGAGCACCTTCAGATGGAGAGCTACAAGAAAAAAAAAGATTAAATTTGTTGTATAGCGTTTTGTTCAAAAATATGAAAATGCAATTTCATTGTAAAACCTATTTACTTGATGACAAGAGGACTCAAGTAACGAACGCGGGGTACTTTTTCATCGGGTCACAAGCAGGGCTCTCTCTAGTTTTGAGGAGAGAAGAGGTGTTAAAGATGTATTGTCACTTGAAAATGACCAAAAAATCAATTACATTAATTTTGAAATTAACTTGCTCATAATAAAGTAACATCACATTTAAGAACTTGAGAATAGAAATTACTGTGTTTAAAAATTGTTTAATAACATTTTTACACTGAAAAATGATACAAATTTAAGAGGCTTCCAGCCTTTTTGAGG
>JAOTQE010129619.1:0-12173 GCA_025631205.1 Nesometra sesokonis
TTGCCTAGGAACACAAACAGTCGACCAGAGTGAGTCTCGAACCACCGACCTCGTGATTGGAAGCCCGAAACGCCAACTGGTATTATGACTATTGTATTGCGTTCTTCAACAAAGGCGGGTGCTCAACCCCAAATGAAATTCAGATGAGCAAAAAACCTGTTATTCCCTGGGACAGTTACTTGCCCTTTCTCTGAAGGGGTACTTGTTTTCTGTGAAGGGGACGGGGTGCTCTAGGGCCAATTTTTGTATTTACAAGCTATTTTTTGTATCACTTAAGTACTGTAAACACCCTAATAACCCTAATCCGACTCTTCAGCCAAGACACAATGAGAGTGGTGATATTTTCGAACCAGAGACCAGCGACTCTGCACGGTTCAGCACAAACAACAGTGATAACCATCAGTTTAAATTCACTAAACTATTGTAAATGTTACACACTGAAATATTTAACTTAACATTTCTTCTAACAGACAGTGAACTATTAACTAGTTTTGTGATTTTATGTGTGAAACACAAGGAAACACAACACAAGTTGCAATGAACTTTGTACCCAAGACCAATGAGTTGAAGACAACAGTTTAGCAGAGTATTATATTTTATTACATGTGAGATATTGCTTAAAGGTTTGCATGGTGAGATATCAAACAACAAATTAAACATGTAACGTTTGCGGTACACCACAAATGTAGTTGAGTAGTTGAGTAGCTTACAACTACATACGTGGTGTACCGCAAACGTTACATGTTTATGTGAGATACTGAGAGAAAATATAAAGCTCCTGATGGTTATTTAGTATGGATGCAATAATGCCTATGCTAATGTAAAATGATTCCCATTCTTCATATACTGCAACTAGTATGTGCAAGCTTACAGATAGTGGGTTAAATCTCCATGTTATTATTTATGATACAGTAGATTCGTTTAGACCATGAAGTAAAGAATGTTTAGACTAGGCATGTTAAGGGTAACCAAGTTTGAATCCTGTGATCACCTTAAGCCTATAATGAATGGTTACTTAGCCAGACTGAGTCGATAACAAATACATAGACCAGGTGTGAATGCAAGTACAAGAATAGAAGCTTAACCCACTTTTATGGATGTTGGAATGTTAGGATTAACATACACTGCCTTTCAATAAACTAATATTTAATATCAACTGTGTCAAATAAGCCCATCAAAAACACTAGTTGCATGTCTTCAAAACATCGCTATAGTGCAATAATGGTTGTCAATTTCAAAGGAGTTTCATCAAATACAATATAATAAAAGATAATGATACCTGTAATAGTAAATGATATGAATAAATTCAGCAAATCCTAATTTGCATAATAAATTATACAGCTAATTTACATATAAATTACAAGTGTGTGGTCGTGATGTCAGTCAGTTACTTTTACAAAGGTTAAATCACCCACTTCGTTCATTTTTCCATTTAGTTGTTCATTGTAGTCAATATATTGTACATATATGAAATGATTCTATGCGAGTTGCAACTATCCACGACCAGTGGATGCAGAGACATAGGATTTTCAGGATAACTGACAGAGGTATGGTTTTTAGAGATTAATTTTCTCATTAAATGTAATCAGCCCAGTTATTAATGTAACTGCTAGGTTACCTAACATATAAATATTGCGGGTAATTAGCAATAATATGTAATGAATGCAATGGTTTAAAATAATTAAATGATCAGAAAGTACATTTCCCTTCATTATTTTAAAATAGTTCTTATTAAAGCAAATATAAACCTGCATGTCCTGATCAATTTGCAACCAACATGGAGTCAATCCGACTATTAGTTACGGAGATATGATAATCTAAGCTTAAAGGTCAAATTCTAGAAATAGCTTTTACTGTCATTTGTGGACAAACTCTTCAATTACAGCCAATAGGAGCATGCATGTTATGAACAGTTTAAGACTACAACCAGTGGTTATCGAGATATAAGAATTCAAATCCACAGGCGGCCATTTTGAAAAACGTCATCAAACAACTCCGATTTTCCGTGATTTTTAGTATGTTATATTCCACTGTAGTTTGTTCATATAAATTTGAAATCTTTTCTTTTGAAATTATTGGTGGGTTCATAGGTTAATTTTAGTAGGTCTAGGTTTTGTGTATAGTGTTTAATTATCATTTAATTTAGAACTTTTAATTACATTAGTATTGTACTGTACACGTTCATTCGATGTATGATATTTATCAAGTGGCTACCGTGATGATAGGGTACAAGAAGACTGTATGTAGTCTATAAATTAAGTACAGTAATGTTTAGAATCATTCTGCCTGTTATTAGGCTACATTACGGCATGTCGTCGCGCATGGTTGTCATCAAGGCCGACATTTTGCACGAGGCGCCATATATCCAAGTGTGGTCACGTGACCTAGGAAGATGCCAGGAAATCTCTTATTTTCGTCCTAATTTGTAAATTTAACTTACGAGTTGAGAATTTTTACTGTAATTTTGTATTGGTTAATTCTATATTATGTTATTTCTGCAGCATTGAATTTCTTTGAAACAAACATAATACAGTATTTGTGAGCTGGCGTTTTGTAACCAAACGGTTGTACGTTGGCCGAAAAATAGATTGAATAGTGAGCGAGCGAGCTTATTGAATAAAGCAAATAAAGAAGCTCTCCGATACTCTACTGCTGACTCTTGTGTTTGTATTCGTCATCTCCGGTCAATACATTTCAATAAATTCATATCTATTCTAGCCTGTGTTTATTATTAATATTATTATTATCATCATCGTCATCGTCATCATCATTATAGAGTCGACCTAAAGTCCTTAGATGGGCAAAGACACAGCGTGCTAGCAATTGGCGTTCCAATGATAACTGAAGTTCCTGAGATGAACGTTCAACTAAAGGCCAAACTACAACAAGCATTAGGAGAGCCTCTCAACCGTTGTGGAGGCGAGGTAGACTTGTTAATCGGAGTTATTGAATGACATATGCACACAAGTGTAACAAGAGAGGTCCATAGTTTTGTATTACTGAACTCACAACTTGGTCGGGTGGCGTTTGGTGACTGGAGTTCAGCAGGGAAAGTGATGTTGGTGAAATTAGCTCATCAGATGAACTTTTCTCAATTTTTGAGAACTGAAGAAATGGGAGTGAGACCGTTCAACTGTGATTGCAAGGAAGCAGATTATAATCTCAATCCTAATGGCAGGCGAGAGTTTCATGAGATGTTGGATGCATGCACTAAAGACGGTGAATCTTGGGTAATGCCTTACCCATCGAGAAAGTCACCTGATAATTTACCGAACAACAAGAAGCAATGTACAGCAAAGCCGATATCTCTTGAACGAAGGCTGAATAAAAATGAAGAACATGTTGAAAAGTATAGTAAGGCAGTACTATGTTAGAACAAGGTTTTGCAAGAGTTTTAAGTAATGAAGAGAAAGAAGTTATGCGGGGCCTGTACACTACATTCCCCAGTCATAAGGAGCTACAGTAAGAGCATTCCTATCAGAATCGTGTTCAAATCATCGAGCAAGTTCGGAATGGACGAATGTCTAAAAGATTACTGGAACAAATGACCTGACTAGCTGCAAAACATAATGCGAGCAATACTGAGGCTAAAAGAATTTTATGTTGGTGTAGTAGGGGCAAAGTAAGGTGTTCTACCGGGTGAAAATTCCAAAACGTGATCAACATGTACACCGCTTCTTCTGGAGGGATTTGCGAACAAGCCAGTGGACACCTGTGTTCTGACAACCGTGTCACCTGGTGATAAACCTGCCCCTCCGATGGCAATTATTGTTCTTTTGTAAAATGCAGACGCAAATAAAACAGATTTCTTATGGCCACCAAGGTAATACGGGATACTTGCATGGTTGACATCTGCACATCTATTCCAACTGTGAATGAAGCAAACAACCTCATCGAAGAATTAGATCAGGTGTTGAGTCATGGCGAGTTCTGTGTAAAAGAGTGGAAGACAAATTCTACCCAAAGAGTGGAAGAGTCAGTACCCACGTTTATCCGAGTGTGATGACCAAAAGGTTTTAGTTGTTGTTTGGGAAACTGGTTCTGATGTTCTTAAATACCATCTGAGTTAGATAAGAACACGCCTTTGACAAAGAGAAGAGTCTTGAGTGAATTTTCCAGAGTGTTTAACCCGATCGGTTTCGCAGGTGCCTTTATAATACGAGGAAAAATAAAGATACAGGGTTTGTGTTCCAGTGGATTAGGATGGGACGAAGAGGTGAGTAAAGATGAAGCCAAAGGATGGATGACATTTTTAGTGAACAAAAATATCTGATCATCAATCTCTGTTCTCATCTAATATCTGATCATCAATCTCTGTTCTCATCTCGCAGGTGCCTTTATAATACGAGGAAAAATAAAGATACAGGGTTTGTGTTCCAGTGGATTAGGATGGGACGAAGAGGTGAGTAAAGATGAAGCCAAAGCAAACAACCAACTTCAGATGGTTTCACTTTATATTTAAGAACATCAGAACCAGTTTCCCAAACAACAACTAAAACCTTTTGGTCATCACACTCGGATAAACGTGGGTACTGACTCTTCCACTCTTTGGGTAGAATTTGTCTTCCACTCTTTTACACAGAACTCGCCATGATTTTTAGGATTCATGGCTTTTTTTCTCACAAATGTCTGATACCAAGTGTTACAGCGAAACGGGTGCAGCTTGTCACATTTTGTGACGCATCAGAACAGGCTTTGCGTTTGTGTGCTACATTCGACTTGTACTAGAAGATGATAGTGTTGTGTTGCGATTTGTTCCTGCCAAATCGAAAGTGGCTCCTTTGTAAAAAATAATTGCGATACCACGCCTAGAGTTACAAGCTGCCGTCATTGGAGCAGGGATCTGTAGAATTTATTTTCAGATCCCTGATTGGAGCAAGGTTAGAATCGATTGCTAAGCGAGAGATGAGAACAGAGATTGATGATCAGATATTTTTTTCTAACAGCGAGATAGCATTATGTTGGATAAGGAGACAATCGCGACTATGGAAGGCTTTGTGTCGAGTATCCAAAATTCAATGCAATAGCGACCCATCTGATTGGTTTCATATTCCGGAGAATACAACGTGACCGACAAAATATCTCGGTGAATACCAGTTCAATAACTGACAGGTGTATGGCGAGAGGTACAAGGCTATCTCCGTTTATCGCAAACAGCATGGCCAAAGTCAAAGCCACGAGCAGAATCAACTGAAGTAGATGTTGAGCAGATCCAGGCCCCACGTAAAAAGTGGTAAACTATCATAAACCAACTCCAACCAAAGAGCTTTACACAATTAATAATAGGGCTCAATTAACCACATTTTATAGTGTGACATTTCCAAATATATAGTGGTTTATATTTCCCGATAAAAATGATGAATTACATTAACACTTTCAAAAGCTTATTAGAATCTAGTGTTATTTCGGAAAAAAAACTTTGTTCTGTTTGAATTTTCGAGTATTCCTGCTCGTGATGTATGGTACCACTACAAACCAAGACAGGCTGATCTTGAAAATTGGAAATTTTGATTAACCCTAATGAGCCTTTTAGCATGTAAAATAACGCTTTATTTTCCGGGGCCTTCGAACCCTGGACCCCAACGGGGTTTGCGGTCCCCGGTACCCCATAATACGCTCGCAAATCTGATCCCACCTTCCATTTCATCCTGGCCGCGTCCCTCAAGTGAAGTTTATCATAGTGATTGAATACAGTACTTCGATTCCACGAGTAAATGATGTAATCAATTAATCTACCATCAATATTTTTTAGCCATCATTCAAGGTAAACCTTTTGTTATAAATCATAGTTTTGAATATTATTTACAATTTATGATAATGTGTGCATTATATTGTTACCGTGCTGGTACCCGAATGTCATGTTATGGACATCAATAAGGTCTTCAATAAATTATAACTACAGTACCGAATAAAATCTATGATAGTATGATAAACAAGAAAGGATGTCTGAGTAATTCTAATGTAGTACAGGTACAATACTATGAAATGGTTTCTGGTCCCTGGTAATGAAATGGATGTTCTCTGTTACGGCACAAATTGTCACTGGCGACAATTTGTGCAGGGCCTGTCGGCACAAATTGTCGCCGACACAGATTGTCGTGTTTCGGTTGCGACAGTAGGGAATAATGGCACAAATTGTCGTCCTTAGGTGGCGACAAACTGTGTAGGCATTGATGGCACAATTTGTCGCCAGGTACAATGATGTATGCAATATCTTGTGTTCGTACAAATTAAGGGTTGCAAAAGTTAATAAATCAAGTTTGACTAGTGACCCATTTAAATGAATGCGCCACCTTACTTCCTTAGTACCGTACTGTTTATTAATGACAAATCTATTCAATCTAAATGGGTCACTTGTCGATGTGGATTTATCTGCTTTTGCAAAAAAACTAATAAATGTTAAATAAATTAATGAATGTTTCTGCATCTTATTTTTCAATCCTTCATGACTGTTTTTTAGTAGAAAATCAATTTGGTAGGTTGATAGATGCCTGGCGCCGTCGTCATCATCATGGACAAGTACTATACATTTTTAAAACTAACATCATTAGGCCTATCTTCAACTCAAAACATGTTTATGAAAAGATAAAAGTGATTGAAGGTCGCGAAATGTAACAGACCGTGACATCGCAAAAATGTAAGGCCACGAACATCGATGACTACAGTATCTGGTAGTTACAAATCTGGCAGTGATGAAAATAAGCAACGAAAAGAGGATGATTTGCAACATATTATATTAATTCTTAACTGAGTGAGTCCCAACTTTTCTGATAATAGAATCAAAACCTTTCGTTTAGGTAAACGAGACCAAAATAATACTCGACCTATTAAAGTTGTGGTGTATCATGTTATCGATAGTAAATTAATACTTAAATTGGCATGGGAGAAAGAAATAAAGGATATTAGTAGAGACCGAAGTCAATCCGATCGTGATAGACATATAAAAAGTTAAGGGAAGAGATAATTAGAAGGGAAAAGGCAGGCGAAGTTAACTTAACCATAAGAACTATTAAATTGTGAAAGTACCCAGAAATTGATCCCAGGGTCAACAGCAAGTGCAAAATTAATAAGATAAATACTCGTCTAGAAAATGAATTAAGTTTACAAAATGTCACCACAAACTAGAAAAATGCTGAAGATTTTGGTTTAAAATCTAACACTATTATTGTGAGAAAAGAAAATATTTTTTACACTAATTGTGATGATTTAACTTAACTTAATGAATTTGATATAAGAGAGAGATAACTTAAACCAGACATTATTTTATCAGAAATATTACCAAAAAATTGTTTATTTGAAATTGATGAAAACAATTTTAACCTAGAAGGATACAATTTATTTAGTAAACTTGAGCATAGAAGTATAGCAAACTTGGATAGAAATACTTATCTGCATTTCAAGTTGACGTGGGAGAGTTTGTTGAGAATTTATTTATTTATGTCAAACTTAATGATACAAATATACTGATAGGTTGTTTTTACAGAAGTCCAAGTTGTGTATTTACAGTTTTCAAACTTTAAAAGATACCTTAGTTTGTGCTAATAAATTTTAAGCCAATCACATGGTTATTGCTTGTGATTTCAATTTTAAAGGAATAAATTGGCATAGTAAAGAAATAACTCAGGACAAAGACGATCAATTGCTTGAAATAATAGATGACTTATGGTGGCATCAACATGTCAACTTTCCCACATGTTATCGCTGTGGAGAATCATCAAGAAAGAGTTGGATATTTTGGATATTTGTGACCTTGTGATGAAAAAAGTAAAGTATGAACCACTGGGCAAGAGCGACCATGTGGTCCTGTCTTTTAATCTTATTTTATTCTTTTTCCGAGAAAGTCCAAGTTGATACTATAAGGAATTATTATAGAGAAAACTATGATGCTATTAGAGAAGATATTACATCTGATATTACAATGACATCGCCATTAAATTACGATATGTATGCTCTTGATGGAATATTTAATGCTAATTTTCTTTACCTTTTATTAGGCGAGTGTATAACGAAACATATTCCAGTGAGGTATATTTCTAAGTATAAAAAGTTTAATAAACAATGGATGAACTCTGATTGTTGGAATAGGTACCAAAAGTAGGAAAGACGATGAAAGATGGAAGCATTATGTAGAAGCTTAGAATTATGCTAATAGAGCTAATAAAAAGCAAAATAAAAATTGGAATGCAAACTGGCATCCGAAATTCAGACTAATCCAAAGTCCGTCAGGAAGTATTTAAAGAAAAAAATGGGAAAAGCAAAGGCATTTCTGTATTAAAAGGTGGATCTGGACAATCAGTTGTAGATAACAGACAGAAGGCAAACATTTTAAATCAAGCATTTGCTTCATTTTTTAGTAAAGAGGATACCTCAAGTATTCCTACACTTAATAAGTTAGATTGTGACATTGAGATTTTGTCTTCTGTTAACTTTTTAGAAGAAGAAATAAGGGACTATCTACTATCACTTGACATATGTAAGTCCCCGGAGCGGACGGTATCAATTCCCGACTGCTGAAAGAAACTGCGTATGAAATTATTCCTATACTTTGTGTTCTTTTTAGTAAGCTCCTTAAAGAATGTACCATACCAGAAAAATGGAGACAAGCTAATGTGTCGCCTGTCTATAAAAAGGGATAAAAATCAGAACCTCTGAATTATCGACTAATAGGTTTACATCCATATTATGTAAAACTATGGAAACCTTAATTAAAAATGCAATTTTAAAACATGGAGGAAAATAAGGTCTTTTGCAATAAACAGCACGGTTTTCGTAAAGGTAGACTTTGTAATACACAATTATGAGAGACTACAGAGAAATGGTCTTCACTTCTCGACAAAGGACAAGCAGTAGACATCTTATATTGTGATATTCAAAAAAAACTTTTGATTCTGTCCAACATGAGAGACTCCTTTTCAAAATGCATGCTTATGGAATCCGTGGGGAGCTGTTGAATTGGACTAGAATTTATCTACTATCTAATCGAGTTCAACGAGTAGTAATCAACGGTGAATCTCTTATTCGATTGCAGTGGATAGTGGTGTTCCTCGGGGAAGTGTGTATGAAGTTGTATGTTTTCGATTTACATTAATTGATCCTAATTTGGTTTTTTTTTTCAATTTGCACCTCACTCCACAACTAGAGGTCATAATTTTAAAATTGAAAAGATTCACTGTAATACAAAGCACGGTTTTTTTCACTAATATCAGTCAATGAATATAATATTTTACCATCTCA
Source organism: Nesometra sesokonis (assembly GCA_025631205.1). Classification (NCBI taxonomy): domain Eukaryota; kingdom Metazoa; phylum Echinodermata; class Crinoidea; order Comatulida; family Antedonidae; genus Nesometra; species Nesometra sesokonis. The sequence goes on from JAOTQE010129619.1 coordinate 9,235, forward strand.
TGTTTTTAATTCCTCTATGGTTAATAAGTTTAAAGGCCATCTACAAACACAAAGAGGGACTATATATAAATTCACGTAAAGGATATTTTTAGTAAATCGTGCGTAACTTTTAGATACTTTACTCAATGTTGTATAATGTTGGGACATACTATATTTTTGTTTTTTGTGGGGGTTCCACTCAATTTTATTTCATTTATTTCGATTTTCATATTTTCTTAATTTTTGACATGACGTCAAAAAATGAAAATAGACAAGTTACAGTACCTACTTTCTAAAGCCTGATATTGTCACCTGCTTGATATGCAGACGCCTATACCACTCGGCCATTGAGGCTTTGAGGCGAGTTCAAGTTCGACTACTACGTCTGCCGCCAATTGAATGGTTTCTTTAAGAGGGATATTAGTATAGAGACTCTCTACATCAAACGAAACCATAGGTTTACCTTTAATATTTAAATTACGAATTTCATTGGCAAAACTGAAAGTATCTTTAGTGCTGTATTCCATAGGAATGCAAGGATTAAGTAACGAACCTAAGTATTTAGCAAGCTTATAATTATAAGTCCCGATGGAAGAGATAATTGGTCTGAACGGCGGTGAACTATCAGTGTTCTTTTTTTTGTGCATTTTTGGTAGACCATACTTCCTGGCTGGTTTTGATCCCTTGGAATAAATATTCGTATCTGTTTCCTCAGTAATTTCATTTGCCTTTTTTAGTTTAAGAAGCAACCGCGCTATACTTCCTTTTTAATTGTTGGAGCATTCTGCAAACATATGAATTTAGATACATCATTTACTAGTTCGATCAAATAGTGGCTATTTGATTGATTTTTCCGATCTTAGTCGGATTTTCTCTGCCGTTACGTTTAACATAATTATTAAATTTTGCACTATATGGCTGCCATTCGTTTGTTGGCTTGTCCAATTCCGTTTATCTATATTATATTTTATCTATCTCGTTTGAGATCCGATGGCCACCATTTGTGCACAGTAGAGATTGTATCATTGTATCTTCGATTTGTCGACTGATTTACACCAATTAGTGCTATTGGGTGGATCTAAATAGACACACAGAGATAGTTAAAATATTATCCAGTGTCTACTAGAATTAACAACTATTATTCCTTGTTGACAAAATTTTAACAAAGGCATGTATAGCATTCCCTGAAATGTGCATATATCTGGCCAACGTTATAAAAACCTACGATTTGGCTATACGGTTATCATTTCTGGTTTAGCCCTAAAGCTGTACTGACGAAGGGTAGACCCAGAAACGGATCCGTCTGCAGATGAGGGCTTAATCCTAGTCGCTATTTGATTGATTTTTCCGATCTTAGTCAGATTTTCTCTATTGTTACGTTTACCATATTTATTAAATTTTGCATTATATGGCCGTCATTCGTTTTTTGGCTTGTCCAATTCCATTTATCTATATCGTATTTTATTTATAGTTTGAGATCCGATGGCCACCATTTTTGCACAATAGAGATTGTATCTTTGTATCTTTGACTTGTCGACTGATTTACACCAATTAGTGCTATTGGGTAGATCTAAATAGACACAGAGATATTGATAGACCTCACCGTTAAGCTTATTATTGATAGACCTCATTGTCTGCAGATGTGAGGGCTTGATTTCAGTCGATATTTAAAATTATTTTATCAATTTGGTCGGATTTTCTCTACTTTTTACGTTTAAATTTATTAAATTTTGCAAAATATGGCCGCCTTCCGTTTTAATGGGCTTAACCCAATTCGTTTATCTCTTATCATATTTTTTGTATCTCATTTGAGATCCGTGGGCCACCATTTTTGCACAGTACAGATTGTATCTTTAGATCTTCGGCCATGTCCCGAGACCCATACGGACTAGAGTTGTTTGGTGGGATCTCATATAGACACATTGAAAGAGATTAAATATTCTCGAGTGTCCACTGAAGTTTGAGTATTTTTGCCTCTATTTACATTCTAAATACCAAGAAGGCATATTTTCCTCTAAAATGTGCATATCACCTTGCCTATGTGCACCGTTTACTTAAATAGCGATACGATCTGGCTATTTTACCATTCACTTATTGGTGTAGCAGCGAGAAGGGCCCAGGCTCTGTCTGAGCTCTTTCGGCTACGATTTTGGCTACCCTATAGCTGCACTGATGATCCCTGGGCAGGGTGAAACGATAGGTCAATTATTGATAGACCTCACCGTTAGGCCTATTATCGATAGACCTCATCGTCTGCAGATGTGAGGACTTGATTTCAGTCGATATTTAAAATTATTTTATCAATTTTGGTCGGATTTTCTCTACTTTTCACGTTTATATATATATATATAGAGAGAGAGAGAGAGAGAGAGAGGTGGGTGAGAGAGAGAGAGAGAGGGGGTGGATATTTCCAAATGTGATAGTGTATAGCTGTAGTCGCCATTTTTTTGTATCGTAACCTAATGCAGACTGCGCTGCAAGGCTTTAGTTACCCAGGCATAGAGTAGGTAGGACTGGAGGTGGTGTTGGAATTCTTTTTAAGTCAAATGTAGTTGTAAGTATGAAACATGATGTAAGTGTGTTCTCATCTTTTGAGGCCATACACGTACAAATCACTTCAAACTCCAAGTCTGTTAGCTTGGTCAATATATACAGGCCACCGAGCTTGTCTGTCACAGAATTTCTCAATGATTTTGAAAAGTTAATTCTTGATTACATTCTCCTCCCTTCAGAAGTTGTCTTCTGTGGTGATTTCAACATCCATGTTGACAATGAAAATGATATAGCTGCAAACAATTTTCAAGCACTTTTGACATCGTTTGATCTTATACAGCATATAAATGAGCCTACACATTGTGGTGGGCACTGTCTAGACCTCCTTATTTCGCGAGACGTTTCATTGCTGTCTGACATACGAGTCCATCCTGGTCTCTCAGATCACTTTGCCATTATGTGGAAGC
>JAOTQE010129630.1:0-12173 GCA_025631205.1 Nesometra sesokonis
GATTGAAAATTGGAACCCGGATGGAGTTCCGCGCATATTCGAATGTGGTCGATCTTTCCTTTTGTATTATCTTTGGTTATATAATTTACGCAGGCTGCGTTCCTCGGAATGTATAAGTGTTTGACTCAAAAATTCAATTTACTGTAGCTTACAGACATTGCAACCGCCAGAACGAACGAATACTGCGACATTGCCCACACGTTTTCCTGGACTGCGGAGACTAACGAACTTCACATAGGGTTGTTTGCCAGAAAGGATCGTCTGCCAAACTTCAAAGCAAAATGGATATTAACACCGAGGGTTGCAGAAACCAGTAAGCAATCGTTCTTAAATAAACAAATTTTAAGCTGATACTACAAATTTCAACAGATGTATTCCTCTATATGTGTGTTCCTTCAAAATTAATCATAAACTTCCATATATAATATGAGGTAACGCAAAATCAAACTCATTAATCCTTATGTTATGGAAATGTTCAATAAGTAAAAAGTAACATGATAGCGAATGGGGAGTTCGCTTGTAACACATGCTTGCAACAAATTTGAGAACATGTAGTCTGTGTAGTTCATATTATGTTTGAATAATTTGGTTTATGACTTTTAAATTATATTACATTGTTTCTTTACAGTTACGAACGACGAGCCACCATATGCCGTTCACCTGGTATCAGCTGGCGATACCTATCCAGTACCAATGAAGTTGATATTTTACACCGTACCAAATAGAAGGGTTGTAGTGATAATAGCAAAGTTTGTCTCTCCAAGTGTGCGCTGGGATGAATATCCGTTAACTGTATGTATTAACACTGATTTGATATTATTATATTTGGCGCAATAATTATACACGCTAGCCTGACTACGTTATAGTAACGTATCAAATAACCATGTATTGTTTATGCAGAGTGCAAATTAAAAAATAAAATTGTCTTTGTAGGATATGAATCAAATATGATATTTGAGATAAGGTATTCTGATGTAATTCATAATCGAAAAAAAGAAATAACTCGAACCACGGGTCTATGGTTATGTGGGTTGTACAGGCTGGCAGCTTATTGCAGATGTCCACGACAATGGATCACGGCGTCCACAGACCGATTGTGTAATATTCAACATTAATACCTCTATAATACAATACAATTTCTTTGTTTTTTTTTAATCTTCGTAGATAAGCGATTCATCTTCAATGACAAGCGACGAGTACTACAAATTTCAGCAAAATCCAGGACGTGACCATAGCAATTTTCCATAAATGTGTGGATATAAAACGAAGCACCCAATATATTTATATAATAGTTTCTTTGTTTTTTTAAATTTCGTAGATAAGCGATTCATCTTCAGTGAGAAGCGACGAGTACTACAAAATCAAGCGAACACATGCATGGGTTTCCGACAGCAATGAAGTCGTTATAGATTTCCATAAATTTGAAGATTTCCATTTTTACGGGGGATTCTACTCCTTGCCAAAAGCTCCAGAATCTGGTAGGACTTCGTTACAATTTCTTGAGGTTTGATCTCTAAAAATATAGTGGCTTATACTGAAGTGGTGCGAATTGAAATGAGGATGCGATTTTATGCGGTTTTTATTATATTTCAGTATTTAGTACCGTATTAACACAGTGGTGGATCCAGGTTCCCACAAAAAAAGGCGTTGCCCAGGCGGGCGTGGTTGCCGGTTTGATTTTGACAAGCAAAAAAAAAACAAAACAAATTACCACATTTTGAGTGTTCTAGTACCTGTCTGCGCCTGTCAAACCTAATGTCTACAGTATTTGGAATGTGTATCCACACCCAGTTATCCTCTAATTAGCGTACTTTCGCGAGAACGGTTAATTTCATGTTTATTAAGAACATGGGTTGGTCATCTACCAATCTTTCGTGTAATAAACTTACTTCCAGTGTCAGGTGAATCGCTTAAACTTAAACAAATGTGCGAGTAACAGTCCGTAGTACCCAATTTGTGTGACGATATAGAGGGCGCAATGCAAATTGTGTTTACGGTATAGAGGGCACAGTACAATATGTAAATCTAACTAATATTCTTTGTTTCAGATTGTAGTAAGGTATTGTTTGAAACGGATTTCGAATTGGAATCTACCAATTATCCAGATTTCTACCCAAACAACATGCAATGCGACATTCTGATTCACACCACCAGTGAAGATCTTCGAATTCAGGTTATATTCAAAGAGTTTTGGCTCGAAGAACCAACTGACGAACTATGCCACGATTATTTGTTTGTAAGTTCTAAATGTTTTAAATGTTAAAATAAAAAATCTATTATATAATGAATTTGCAAATACGTCCATGATTTGCTAAACCTATTAAGTATAAAGTTATAGTTTATTGATTCCTTTTGTCAAGCTCTCGAAATCTGCAGAATTCTGCCCAGTTTGATTTTAAAATATTTCAAATGCAGATGTTTGACATTTTATGCTGCGATATCCATTGCACTAGGTTTATAATTCAAATCCTCATTTCAGAAATAATTGTCGTTAGGTTTAAATATCAAATAAATTACTTTCATTTCAGATACTCGATACAACTACTGAGGGCCATAACGAATCGGTTTGTGGACGACGTGATCCATTCTCGTGGACATCTGAAGGGAATTCACTTCTACTTAAAATACGAACAGACGATAACGTTAACCACATCGGTTATCGTGCGGAATATACCTTGGTTACGAGACCAGCAGATGCTGGATGTAAGTTGCGTAAGATAAGTATGTCCTACTAGGGCTTGGCCTACCATGGATCTTCATAGATGTATGTCCTTATTAGTCGTTGTTCCTTGAATATGTCCTTTTAAAGTTCCTCGTGATCTTCTTCCTCAGACCATCACTTCCATGTTTCTTTGTAGGCCGATCTGTCTCCTGACTACTGTATATATCAAGCATATTTGCATCTCTCTTTTGTAAGATATTGCAAAATATTTATTTCACATACTTTGGTTTTTATGAACATTATTTTAATTTTAAATGTTGACATTGCAGATTGTAATCATACTTATTATGGGCCGAGCGGCAACTTTGTATCGCCGAATATTGCCGAAAACATCGGACAATATCGCAACAACGTGCTGTGTTACTATCTGCTGCAGGGAAAAGCAAATGAGAAGATATATATTGACTTTCATTTCTTTGACGTTGAATTACAAATGCCGTGTGACAATGACTACTTGATGGTAAATATACGTTTTTTTGTATTTAAATTTACTTAAAAAATGTATACCATTTTACAAAGTGCGGTGTTTGTCTACGGTATGTAATGGTTCTCAAGTTTTGGCTTGACAATGTAAATTGTCGCCTTGTATGATTGTCGGTTCGTTTTGATTTCGCTGTAAGTGGGTGTATGCTGTTCCGTCCTCAAGTGGTGTCATTTGACATGAAGATGCAAACATTGTGAGAACTAAATATTACTACATATAGTTTATAATTTGGTGAATGCGAGGATACAGCAACTCGTAACTTACGCCTTGTCATGATTTGTATTTATTGATGATTATTTCCTCGATGATTTTATTAGGTAGAGGATATAGCTTCTGGAAGATCAAGCAGAATCTGTGGATCACATCTCCACCTGACATGGGAGTCGGACAGTAATGAAGTCAACATAACGTTCAAAACGGATGATAGTCAAGTGTTCGGTGGATTCAACGCATCATACAAAATGGAGATAAGACATCCTAGTTCACGTAAGAGAAACAACTTTGCAATCTAACTGTAACTGCGTCGTGTCACGGCCGTACGACGGTCGCACGACTAAACCGTCGCTCCCTCTGTGTGTGGTTTTCAGACGCGAAGACGGTAGTCTTCTCGTCGGCCGGCGGTTTTTTTTAATGATTTCCCTGTTGAATCATTAAAATAACCATCGGCCCACGAGTAGAAGACTGTCATTGCGTCTGGCAACCACACACAGAGGGAGCGACGGTTTAGTCGTGTGACCGTCGTAATACCATCGCACGACGCAGTGAGTGCCCGACTTAAGAGAAAAAAACACTGCAAGCTAACATTAATAGTAAAATAGTAAAAACATTAAAATAGTAAAAACATTAAAATAGTAAAAACATTAAAATAGTAAAAACATTATGCCATTTTTGACACAGTATAGCGTTCTATAATCATATACATGTTGTACACATAGACATCCCAGATGAAAGCGGTTATTGGCGGTATTTGATTAGGCACTAATTTGATCTGATTTGTCGGATACCCCATTATTCACTAGAGATGTATATCCAAATCCTTAATTTAAAATTTGTAACCATCAATATAAAAGTCATTCCTATATGAAATGCATGTACCAATCATCCAATAGAAATGTACTATTATCCAGATTCTACTTTAATCTTAAAGTTTGCGACCAAGACTTTCACAAACGAAGTGGTAGTTTTACGTCACCAAAGCACCCATACAAATATCCAAATGGCTACGATTGTGTGTATAAAATAACCGCACCTGCGGACTACATAGTAGCTGTGACATTCGAATACTTCAACGTTGAAGATTCCGAAGCATGCAGTGCTGATTACGTGGAGGTTGGTCAATCACTTGTAATATACTGTAATTATTTAATACTGTTGTAATACCGTACACGTGGACTAAAACTTGAATTTTTATTAGGTGGATAGAAATGAGCTGGCACTAATTTGCCGAATTACCGAATTACTTAAATACTATCTAGAGAGTCTGAACATCTGCCGTCTTCGGAAGAAAAAAAAAAGCGTTAGTGGTTGTGACAGCGGCAGTAAGTCAAATAGTTATAGCACCCTCTATAATCGTTGTTGTTATGGCGAATGTTGCCCATGAAGTTTGTTAAATAAACTAATTTATTTTCGTGTCTGTACTTCTTTACAAGTAGAGAATCAAGTAAATCCAGCAACCTGCAAGCATAACAGTTAGTATAGTGAGAACATAAATGATGCGTAGTATAATAATTATGGACAGGTAACATGAGGTTTACAATACATTTCATTTAGTTTAAACGGAATGATTTGTAATTACTTTCAAGGCATCGAGTGTTGGAATTGGAAGAAAGCAACGATTCTGTGGCGAAAAACATGGTTTCGAATGGAAGTCTTCAAATAATATTGCAGTATTGACGTTTCATAGTGATCATGTGGTAACAAAAACTGGCTTTTCGGCATCATACGTAGTAGAAGAGATTGAGAATCCATCAGGTATTGCATTAACTGTCCTATAGTTTTATTCATTAAACATTTTCCTGTATATATGTACTTCTTTTTCATGAAGTTGTGTTAATATTATGTATTTTTTGTTGTATATTCTTGTTAACGGTAGAATGTGGCGATACAGTTTTAATCGGTAATTCTGGAACGTTTACTAGTCCTGGCTTTCCGGAGGTATATAGCAATAATATCGACTGCAAGTACACAATTTTAACCGAGCCAGAACGCATTATTATAATTAAATTTGAAACGTTACAACTTGAAGCTGGTACACAATGTTTACATGATTACGTTGAGGTAAGATCCATCATTATTTTCTTAGTAATCTACATAATTTTAACAGGCATTTTCCCAATTGTTAACCTTAATAAACCAATACAAAATAAAATTCGGTATAAAGATGCGATAATTTCTTCTAAAATTCAGAGATTTTATACTTTTAACCTGGAACCAATTTAAAGACGCTGTGTAGTATTATGCATTTTCCTTGATTTTATATTAAGTGTACACATCACTAAGTACACTTAACTAGTTAAATAAGCTATAAATAAAAAGAACAGATAAAAGATCTTAAATATTCTTGGATGAAGTTGGCAAACTTTACAAAAAGCCTTTCCTTATGATGTTGGTTCTTTCTAATTTCCAATGTTATTGGTGTTACTGTTCAGTATTCTTATCAAATTCAAATATTGTTTTGTAAAATTGGATTTTTAAAGAATTGTATTCCATGATCTTTATTTCGATGTGCAATACATCTCCAATAAAACGCTAAAATAAAATGCAATGAAGTTTTGTTTTATCTCAAGCTGATAAACTATCCAGAAAGTACTGGTGAACGACGATGTAACCAGATGGGAGACACCAAGGATATATGGACCTCGACTACCAACCACGTGGTTGTGAACCTTCACACTGATACAAGCTTGGTAAACACTGGGTTCCATGCAACGTATACCACAGAGAAAAGATCATTCCAGCCCACAGTTATATCTCAAACAACTGGTAAGCATGATAGGTTTCAAATATAGCGGTTCAATAAATGAAACCAACAAGAAACTACCTTCCAAACTTCTAACCGCTTGTACAATTAGAACGTAATAGAAACTGAGGAGGACTGACCAACAAACCAACGATGAACGAAAAACATTACCAGTTAAATTTAAAACCAATTAATCTTTGACTTGGAAAAAGGTATACTAAACAAAATTGGGACCAACCAACCGACAGACATGCGAGAATCTTAAACGCATCTTAACATGGTGAATTCCGATATACCATGAATAATCCAGTTACCTAAGAAAGTTTAGTCCCGATACCAGTGGCGTATTTAGGTGGGTGCTGAGGTACTTGAACACCTCGAGCACCCCCCTTAAGTGGAAATGAGCACCCCCTCCAGAGGAAAGTTCAGATATTGGGGTAAAAATAGGGGAAAAGAGCTTCCTTTTTTCTGCTACTCAGAAATTTACCGAGGTTGAGCACCCCCCCCCCCCCTTCGCCAAATCCTGGATACGCCACTGGATACCATTTACATATCTATCATGTTTATGAATAGGCGTTTGCCTTTCCTGTCACCCGCCTGTTAAAGCCATACTACATTTTTTTCCTCTGAAGTTATTGAGACGGCTTGCTTTGACAGCCTAATCCTGAAGCACATATATAAATTATAAAATTTAAAATATTAAAGTTGCGCTGTAGCTTAATGGTTAGCATGCTTGCCTTCCAATCCTGAGGTCCTGGGTTCAAACCTGGCTAAACGCTAGATTTGTTCCCACGACTTAACAACGCCACTCCCCAAGCCTCATAATGAGACTTGGTTTAGAAAGCATGGCGTAGATCTCATCCTGTAAGTGGCGAGTAAAACTTGCTGTTGGATGTGACACGAAATAAAAATAGAAATAAAAAAATAAATTAAAAAAAATACTATTTTATTCCAGTTGCTCCTTGTCAACTGAAAGAAGTCTCTGGTAAGTTCGACGTCTTGACCAGTCCAGGTTTTCCAGGCAAATACCCGGCCCTAACTCAGTGCCAAACGCTGGTGACGGTACCGAAGAGCAACAAAGTTGTTATAACGCTCTTCTTTATGGATATTGAAGAATACCAAAACTGTGATTGGGATTATGTACAGGTAATTGTTTAGTTCGCATCTTAGATTAGTTCACTTCGAACATTCTGTGGATCCAGCCTGACAGTTGTTTAATACAACTGTTATATTGTTACTTGAAATGACCAAAAAATACTGAAAAATACTCAAAATTATAGTCTTTCGGCCCTCTTTGATGTTTTTGTCTTAATTAAAAAAAAAAAACCGTTAAATTTGGGGGTGGAGTAAACCGTAATTTCAATTGCCTTGGTATAACTTGTATATTTCCTAAAAATAGCCTATATTTCAAGTGACAAACCTTTGAATGTTGCGAACATGGCTGAATATAACGCTGGGTTACTATAAATTTTAATTGTACTATGATAAAATAGTGGAATACTACAAATATATTAGATAGATACATACTGTACATTATTGATATTGAAGCAATTTTAATGGAATTTCCGGATTGCCGGATGACAAAACAAAAACACCCCACAATAATACTATAGATTAATTTGTACATGTTATTTTAATGTTAACACTGTCTTTGTAGTTCACAGATGTCGGAACTGGTCGATCTAGTGAGAAGCTGTGTGGTTCGATAGACGTCCCTCTTGTTTGGGAATCTGATTCAAACGAAGTGCGACTGTTCTTCAAGAGCGACGATATGCTACAACGAACTGGATTTTACGGCACGTTCCATGCCGTGCCAATACAAGAACTAAAACCAATTGTAAAACCATAATAGAAAATAGACAACTTAAAAGTGATTTAACATATTTAAATTATAGGCTTTGAATTACGAGAGCAATATTCTGACGCAATAAAATTATTTCAGTAACATTGTGCGTTATTTTATGTATATTAGTATTTTTTGCCTATAGAAATTGTGAATAAATACTCGGATGTATTGTCACTTGAAAATGACCAAAAAAACATCACATGATCAAAAAACCATCACCATTAATTTTGAAATTAACTTTTCATTTTAAAGTTAGGAACGTGACAATTTATGTTGCTTTTAATATTCCAATTTTCAGTGCATGACCTTATATAAAATTAGGAATTATTTTCAGAATCTGTCATTTTAGTTGACCATACATTTTTAACCGTTTCAACTGACTTTGTGTGTGGCTAAGTTCAAAGCATACACAAATAGAAAAAAAAAATAAAAACTCTATACACAATAGGTTTTCATTTTTGTATGCTTTGATCCACCTTCACCTTGCAAACCCAAATGGGGGCATGTCATGGAAAAACGGATTTTTGCAGGAATAGGAGAAATACGCAAATAAACAGGAAATATAATTCAATACAAAATTATTTTGGATTTTTAATCATTTTTTTTTTAATTTACAAAAAAGGTTAATATGATTTTAATATAACTATTTTCAATCTTGTTTTGCCATAGCGGCGTTCAATCCACGGTACTGGACCTATTCTGTCTATCTATTGCTAAAACCACACCACCTAGCATGCTTCAACTTTTGGAGTTTTTGGAGGTCGACTTTGCCCACCTAAATTTGAACCTGAACTTGGTGGTTTTTCATGACATTCTCCATATGAACAATTGAAACTGTGAAGGAGGTTTATATTAAAAAAAAATACATTCCATCCAACAGCAAATTACTCAATTGCAGGGTTGATATACGGTATCATAATTGTAAACTGACACTACCAAATTGGTGTTAATTTATTTCATCTAATTTGAAACCGGAATCATCAGACGGCAAACATGAATCTTAAATATTCATAAAATTATTACAATTAGTAAACCAGAGGCGGATCCTGGATAGAAGGGCCCAGAGCCAAATTCCGTGTTTTTATTTTCTAGGAGTATAGGGCATTCTCCAAGCCTATGCTAAAACAAGAGGCTTTTCTTGGGTATCTAAGAAGCAATGTTCAGATACAGATAATTTGAAGTTGAAATAACTCGTCCAAGTCAAAAGGCGCCTGGGTCGGGTGCGCAACCCCCCCCCCCACACTTGCATCCGCGCTTGGTAAACTATATAATTCAGGAGCTTACTTATGGTCTATAACACGATTGGTGCAGACAGACACGACACGTACAAATTTAAACAAAGGATCTTTTGACGGCCCAGCCTTCGGTATATTTCAGAATCGAAACATCCGTATGATATAGTTGAAATACTGTGATATTAATAAGCATAGTAACTACTACGATCCCAGACATACATGCATGCCAATACCTCGCATTCCCACACAAACAAACACGGCGTGACCAAAGGGTTTCTTAGTGAAATTGGCATCTACTGATAATTGAGAATCAACATAGTTTCGCCTTTGTAAAAAGGTTTATCAGTCATTTCGCACGGACCAGGAACTGGAATTGGTGCACCACCCGATCGGATTTTGTCGAGAAAAAGAAACACTAATTTCCCCAAATTTTACGCTTTTTGTGGAATGATCGACTGTGGATCTCTACCTCTGACTTCTGACCTGTTTCTATCTGAAGAGGGGGTACTCATTTCTTCTAAAGCGAGGTGCTTGGATCCCCGATCTTCATATGTATATACTAATTTTGTTTCTACCTCTGAATACGCCACGGTTTAGTAAATATGGCAAAGCAAAATCAAATAAAGCATAAGTCAAAAAAATGGAAAATCGAGTTATGTATTGATTATGAAACCACACATTAAGTTTCCTTGTGAAGTTTTGAACATTTAAAATGCAAGTTTTGCGAAAATTTAAAATTTTTAAAATGCAAGTTTTGCGAAAAATACATTAAAAATTGCTTATTATAACATGGTCATTTTAAATTGCATTTTGTGAAAATATTTTGATCATATATCTGAAATTTTTAATGATAAATGAAAGGTGAAAATACAATTTGGAAAAAATTTACCATTATTTTTCGTTGCGACTTACGCTTCCTTTGGACTTGGCTCTGCCACAAATAGAATCAACCAAACGTTATCTCAGATTTAGCTACTGCATACGGAAAAAAAGCATGTTATTCAAAAAGCCAAATGAGCATGGACACCGAGACTACCAAGGTCAACATTTTAAAGTTATTTCCACAAAATTAATCGGACGGATAGTTAAAAAGCTCCGTCACTAAATAAGTATATTTGACTTAACAGTTTGCCAGTGTATAAAAATGAATACTGGAAATGAGATATCAGTATATAGCGGTATTAACTCGTTTCCGTTTTTATCGATTCTGTTCACATCTGTTCGTTACGGTTGACGGTTGTCACGGCCACTGTGACGACCGCGCGAATGATTTACTGATATCTGATTGGTCGTAAGTTTTTGATCCGGCGAAATGAAAATGGTCCTCGATCAATTTGAAAACCGGATCGTGATAGGTGTGAATAGAACCAACCACCTGCATTGAGAAAATAGAGATTCAATTTTTTCACCGAATCGGAACTGAAAACAAAACTGAAACCTGAACAGATGTGAAAAACCGACCTTTTAGCGTGCAAGCAACCCAAAATTGTGACGATATAGAGGACACACTACAATTAAAAGCACTCTCAATTCCCAATTTTGCAGAAACAGTTCCTACGTAAAAAAAACATTTGCCATGAAAGTGCATTTTATATTTTATAAATTAACACCTTCGCCTATGTTTTTTGAAACATGCCTTCTGAATCCTCAGTTACTGTAAATTGTAGTGCTTTTAATTTAACCAACTTGTTAACCTGTGACCTTCAGGGTGAAGTGAATTTTGATGGTCATTCCCGATCAATCTGACCTTGACAACAATGAACATTTAATGACCTTTGACCCCAAGTCTTGATCAGTGCCAAACCTCTGAAGGACCTTGCTAGAGTTGGTTCTTAATTTCTTTAAAAAAAATGAAGTAAAACAACAATAGTTTTTGAGATATTGATGTAGACAGACATACATAGACGCACAGACAAAACATACAGACAGATTCAGATTAAGCTCCTTGCAATAATACCCCCATTGGCCGAGTGTTAGGCTAACACAACTGTACCTGCAATTGTTCAAACGTATGTTCGAATGCACAGAAGAAAACACTACTGTTCTCAGGGTCAAGAAGTTGTTGATATATTTTATTTTAAAAACAATATACGTAGAGATTGTCAACATCTAGTTTCATACATTTTCCAAAGTCGCTTTTATCACCAACATAGGGCAGCAGACGCAACGTCAATGGATTCGAATCCAGGATGCATGTGATAAGGCGAATCAGCACCAAACCTAGATACGGTTGGTTCTGACCTTGTCTAAAAATTTGAAGTAAATCGGCCCAATAGTTTTTGAGATAGACAGAAAGAGCTCACTGCAATACACTTTTGCAGAGGCGGGAGGGTAATCAGACAATCATTTATAGAGCTCTTTGTAGGAGCTAAGTGAAAATACAAAGAGTAGATATAAAAAAAAACAACCCGCGGTATCAAGAACCAAATTTGCGTCGTTAAAGAGGGCGCGCTTCAAATTTGTCAAGCAGTTGTCGAGGTGTTTCGAGTCCCGATCATGTAAGCAACCCAAAATTATGTGACGATATGGAAGTCACAATATAACTAAAAGCGCTCGCAATTCTAACTTTGCAAAACCGCTCCTACGTGAAAAATATTTTAACAAAATTACATTTTGTATTTTATAAATTAATTAGAATGGAATTACACAGAATCAAGAAAGAACCAAATTGTGTGTCGATATAGAGGCGCACAGTATCAAGAACCGAATTTTGGAGATTTGTGTTGTTAGAGAGGGCGCATTTTAAATTTGTCAAGTTCCTGGTGCTGAGCAAGCAACCCAAAATTATGTGACGATATAGAAGGCGCAATACAACTAAAAGCGCTCTCAATTTTAATTCAATTCAATTCAATTTATTCGTCTACTTATAAAAATAAACAAAATTACAAGCAGAAATGCAGTTTCCAATTGGCATTGATGGCCTAGCA
>JAOTQE010129641.1:0-12172 GCA_025631205.1 Nesometra sesokonis
GTATAGAAAATAGCGCCCTCTATTTATATTTATACCCACGAATCTAGATGTAAACAAGGTCGCTAATTCGGTGTATTTTCACAAAACTTATATTCTAAATGTTTGAACTTTGATTGTTCATGATTTCAATTTATAGATAGGCTCTGCCACAAAAAAAACTTTTTAAAGGGTAAAACCGAAAACCCATCCCTTCGTTTTTGTGATTAGGTGGTACTTGACAGCAAACAAGTTTTTTAGGCCTAATGAATGATGATACAATAATATAAAATATTCTGGTTATTTAACATACTGGCTGGGTACTTGTAATAACCAGAAGTATGATGTATACAAATTATAGAATCTATGTAATTAATGTAAAAGTAATAAAAACCAAGAGAACATCACAATGGATCAGTGGCGGTGCCAGGAATTCCCTGACGGCAGGGCATGCACCCGACAGGGAGGACAACCCACAACAGCCCCTGACAGATAGGCCAACTTTGAGTTGGGCGTGTTCCCGATTTTCAATTTGACAATAAAAAAAATGTTATTTGTCGTATTTTGTGTTCCATTTTAGGTCGTTTGGTATGTTGGGGCCTCGATGAAATCTTAAATTTTTCCCGATGGAGAGGGGGGGCAAAGGTCCCTCTATCTCCCCGTAACGCCGCAACTGCAATGGACTAAACAAATACTGCAACATTTAAAAACCTTGTATAAAATACATTTCCTGTGTCCATTCTTTTTACATTTCACATAAACTTAAGGATAACCTACATGAAATAACAAGAATTTAAAATTGCATTAACAGATGGAATATCTATAAACCAGCTGAATATCTGTAATAATGCAATAATGAATTGGGTCCCAAGCTGTGGAAATCAAATTCTGAGATTTTATTGAATGCAAGAACCATTGTAAAAACTTGTGTTCCCATTAGTATAGGCTTGTCAATGTCTTTGTATAAAAAAAGATTTTTTGGGTGGGCTGGATCATTGTATCACCACATTGTTTACTTTTTATCACTATACATTTAATTTTATTAAAAACCATAGATTTATTATTTACGGCTACATAATGAACTTCACTGTAGAAATGCAGTCCCATTTAGGTGCTTACTATTTGACGGTCATCAGCCTTCGTCACAAACAAAAGTTAAATAATAATAACTGTTTTATAATTATTGGATTTTTAACATTCTTTTGTCATGAAAATTATTTACACATATATATGTTTTCAATGTCTTTATATTTGGATTAAATTTATTTCTTTTTACTGATAAATTTAAAACTTTTATGAAAGATTGGGGCGCAATTTCAATATAGCAACAGTGTTAGAACGTAACATGATTTGATTGGTTGGATTCTGGAATAATAGGTGCTTCCATGGAATTGAATGTATTGTTGAATTTCACTTCCTAGCCGTTAAAATAATACATCTGTGTTCAAAACTTACTGTCATTTGTGGTATGAACTGCCTGCTCTACCCATAACGCATTTGGTAAGCCAGCTAACAGATTCAGTAGATACGGTAATATCTTGTCTTTAAACTAAAAACAGAATTAGAACAAAAATAAAAATTAAAACACAAATTCCAAAAAAGAAATGGAAAACATTGTGAGAATTCCAATACAACTCAGCCATCCATATACTTTAATTACAAGCATTTACAATGATGAAGTATTTCAGACAGTATTAAAAATCAACCAATAAGGTGTGTTTTAATCATATTTTTATTACGAATTCAAATTACAGTTGAACCTCCCTGTGTGGACACCTCCCATAACGGACACTAATTTAAAGGTCCCTTTGTTCTTTGTTCAAGTCAGTGCATTTGATACCTCTCGTAAGCGACCTCCCATAAGTGGACATTGACATTTTGTTTTAAAATTTAGATTTTTGTATGTCCCATAAGTGGACATCCTGGAAATTTAGTGATTTTTCTGTTCAGCAAATAAAATTTCTGTACAAAATCGTTACTGTCATGACTGAGAATCATGTTACTGAACCAATCTTAAAAATGATAAACAATATTTAATAAAATATTAAATGCAAAATTCTCATAAGCGGACACCTCCAATAAAAGTAGACTTTTCCCGGGGTGTCGAGGGTGTCCGCTTAGGGGAGGTTCAACTGTACATGTAGTCTGATTAAAAATACATATTTTTACTGAACCTTGTTGTAGTTAGAATATGTTTGTTTTACATACTGTAATATTTTAAAGTAATTTGTTTAAAATGAACAGCTTTGGAAATCAGTGTTTTAGCACTAAAAGTGATATTCAGTATATAGACAGAATAAATAAAACCTGGAGATCAGCGAGTTTCAGCACACTATCACCAGTTTAGCCAAATGTACTGTACCAAGTTTTTAGACGCGGAATGTGTCTCTATAAACAGCTTTTCAAAAATGTTTGTCTGTTGTCTGTCTGTCGGTCTTGTCACACACGTTTGTGATTATTTGTGTTTTGATCTTTCCATATATAATATTTGGTAACCAGCATTGTATGGGTGTCACTTTAATTATCTACGAGATATGAAACAATTAATCATCAACTGGAAATATATTAACATTAAAATTGAATTAAAATATCGCTATAACTACACTTTTAAATGCTCACTTCCTTATTGAAACTGTATACATATTATTTTTTGTTTTTAGAGTTATACAAATTGCGAATAACACCTCAAGCTACTACACTCAGCGACTTTCGCCTCAGGCATAGTCGCAGAAATTTGAAATTTGCATAGCAGATGATGTTAATAGTATAAAAGCAAGCACGATACAGACTGATTCATTCGATCACCGATTCTGCTTGTATAGGTTTGGATCAATAGCCGCACTCTAATCTTCAATCGCCTTGTATAGGCGGTTGTAGAAGGAATACTAGCCCGGTTTTTCTGGCTAAATAAAAGTGATGGCGGGCAGTGCATGGACAGTTGGTGACACTGACCAGCTACAGCTACTGTGTACAGCTTTCCATGTCTTATTGTCGGGTCAACTTGTTTTTCTATACTTGATAAAGGTATTATTTTAAATGTTTAATCAATCTTTTAAATTGTATTTGGGACCTACTTGAAGATCTGATTCTAAAAAATAAATCCCCAAAGCTATCACTGCTTCTTGTCTTCGTGCATCCAACCGACAGATGTTTGTTCCCATGGAGACAGGCTGGGGACACATCTTCAGCAACTGTTCCACCTATCAAATTAAACAAATATTAAATTATGTATTTCATAACTTTCATTCAGGTATGTCTCTCAATATGTGATGCTGCAGCTTGGTGGTACAATTGCCTCCATTAGGTGCACATCCCCATTAGAAAATGTTGTAAAGTATTACGAAAATAGATAATTTGATTAGTTTCCACTTGATTGCTCATCTATACAGTATATTTCTATCCTTTATAAACATTTGGGGTAGAGCCAAGCCAAATGAGACATAAGTCGGAAACTTGAAAATTGAGTTTTTTGTGGATTATAAAACTACACATTATTATCTTTAACATGTAAAAAAAATCAGTTTCATACAATTTTTCCTTGCGAAGTTATGAACAATCGAAGTTCGAACATTTAAAATGTAAGTTTTGAGAAAACTGCATTTGAAAATTGTTTATCAGTATACATTGACTAAGCAAGGTCATTTTAAATTGCATTTTTTAAACATTTTTTGAACATATATCTGAAAATTGTTAATGTAGTGTGGAAGTTGAAGTTATGAACTGTATATTTTTGAACTAAAATAAAATTTGAAAGAAATTGACCATTTTTAAATTTCTGCCTATTGTGGAAAACTAGCATTTGTGACTTATGTCTCATATGGTTTGGCTCTGCTACATTTAATATGATACAAGCCAGTGAGGTGGTTAATTCAAGATCATCCTACATTTCTTTGAAAATGTAGGGTAAATTGATCAAACACTCTAATGGGAAAAATGTAAACATAATGTTCCAATCCAAGATTCTGTGTTCAAGTCCGGTCATACACCAGGTTTTTTTTGCCAGGACCAAACAAACAAGCAACTTCAAGCATTGTGGTGAGACTAAAAGTCATTTACTAACGCAAATTTATTCATGTGAATCACTATTTTCGCATCAGAAACATTAAAAAAATTGACATGTATTATTTTTCACTACCAAATTTTACGACTTTTTTTTAATTTCGTGCCACATCCAACAGCAAGTTTACTCATGCTTTCAAGTCTCATTATGAGGCTTGGGGAGTGGCATTGTTAAGTCGTGGGAACCAACTTAGCGTTCAGCCAGGTTTGAACTCAAGACCTCGGGATTAGAAGGCAAGCCTGCTAACCACCAAGTTTCAGCGCCACTCTACATTTACATTATTTTAACATATTAAAACAAGCATTTTAATAATACTAAAAATAAAATAGATTACAATGCAAATTTACATAAATCGTGTTTGTAAAAATAAATTAAATATAGTAGTTGTTTATAGCGTGAAATTGCATGCATTTCCATATTGACCGCAAGTTCACCGACTCGGTTCAATGACCAGGGGCGGATTGCTATAAGCGGTCTTTAGACTGACTCTTAATCTTAAGACCGTCTATAATTGTGACGTCACGCACGGTCTTTAATTATATATTATAAGTTAAGACCGTCAGTTAAGACTGTTTTATAGCAATCCGCCCCATGTGTGTGTCAAATTTATTCTAGTAGTATTCTGATTGGCTGCGCGTATTTTTGCTTCGCAGAAATTAGAAACAATTCAAACTTCAAAATTCGCTGCAGTGAAAACCGGACAGAAAATAGCAAGTGGTATGGCGAAGGATTTTAGTTGTCAGATGAAACTGAAGAGGTGTACAACTGTTAGCTTTTTTTTGCGTGACCAAAACAAGGCCAATTGAATTTTTGATATACTTTTATTTTTTTTTTCAAAATCGTGTCTGAACAAATATTTAAAAAAAATATCATCAATTAGCTAGAGAAATGTTACAGTAGTCATGTTACGTTTGTCTAGAACCTAGGCTTAAGCCTAGTTAGCTGTCAACTCTGGGTAGGTTCTATTCTAGGCCTAATGGGTACTCTTCTATTGCACTGCCGCATCGTTCCTGCCACTGGCACTGCGAATTAGCGTAACGCCCCCATCACCAGATACATCAGCGTAGGCCTAGCGTTCAGTCGCCGGTCTCCTAAAATCAACAGCTGCCAGCAGACTTAGAAACCTATTTTTTCACACAGTTTAATACGATCACCTTCACTTTATATTCGTACCTTTTGCCATGGTGGTGGTGTTATTTTAGCAAGGGATCGTGCCAAATATTGAAGTGTTGTTGAAAACGAAACATCTTTTCTGTCAGACATTTTGCAGATTGTTTTGTAAGTCACGCCCCCTCTATCGGAATCATCAGATCAGAACTCGTTTATGTGGAGGTGTAAATACACACACAAACATACCAATACAATCAACTTTCCCTTGTTGATGTTTTTTCTCGTGAATCCCCGCCCAGGGAATTTCACATTTAAAGGAAGTTTTGAGCAAAACTAACTTGTATATGATTCACGGAATTGTTCAGTTATCTTCTAAAAGGTGATTACACAAATAATACAATATTTTCTTTTAGGTTTCTAGACAAAATCCAGTTGTAATTCTAGCTAGGCAGGGTTGTGACCGTCGTCGTAACCAACCAGCCCTTGACTCCGGGTACACTGACGTGACGTTCTGACACATGAGCAGCTGACGTAAGTAACCCGGAGATGGTACTGTTGGTTTATTAGTTGGTTTTGTCTCTAGGCTACCGGACTTCAGTTCAAGACTGTCCTACGCATTCTAAAATAAGATATGATATTAATTAATCTCTTATCTCATGTAATATATAATCAGGGAGGTTGTGCACACAAACAATAATAATATCTCGTTTTTGTTGAACCATTTTCTTCGTTCTTCTATCTACAACAAGCCTCGCAGCAGTTTGAAATTTTTATTGTAAATTCATCAATCAGGTAAGCAGACCAGTAGGTAGGCCTAGTCTAGTACTCAATTCAATTCACATACAGTACTTCTTTTATTCTTTGTATTACAAAATGAAAATAATAAATTAAATGTAATTATGACAACTATATTATAAATTTAATTGTAAAGAAGAGGGCAAAAAGTGCCTGGCACCATGAAAAGAAAACTATTAGTTTTTCACACCCACTGTGCTGTATGCATCACTTTTGGGGAAATCCCAATTATTTTTTTACTCATTTTACTATTCAAACATTTGTTTTTTTCTGTTATATTCACTTGAAATGCTTTAAATTTCCTTAACAATCATAAATTAATTATCATGAGTGATTCTCGAGCTCACAGTGATGTACACAAAACCTAGTTATATAGGCCTACAATGATCAATTCTCACTGTATGCTGGTACTCTGGTATGAGTATGGTTTTTTTTACAAGTCTATGGATGATCTCACCCAACGACGTGGGATCACTATAACATCAGAGTACCAGTTTAAAAAAAAACCTTTTTTTATACCTTGGAAGGACGATAAACTAGTAATTTTTTATGGGCCTATTAATGTTGTTATACGGACCTTTTTTATTACTTATTTATTATCATTTTAATTAGCAAAATAATGAAATAAGTTTAATTAATAGGGACTTTCCCTTGAAAGCGCTTGTTTATTTACTTTGTTGCCGAACTAGCTTAATTAGCCTAAGTTTCCAGGGTCATAACATTGTTACATCATAGGATAATACTTTTTTATAATTTTACAATTCAAACGTGTTTTTTTTTTCTGTCAAATATTCACATGAAATGCTTTGGAGTTTTTTAACATAAATTAATATGAATGATTCTCGAGCTCACAATGATGTGCACAACAAGGAATAGCCCCACAATGATCAATACTCATTGTAGGCTGGTGCACTGGTATGGGCATCGTATTTGCAAGTCTAAAATAATAATCAACAATCTAATAGCCCAACATGAAATCACTACAACATTAAAGGTTCGGTTAAATAAAAAAGAAACTCCTGCCCTCATCAGTTTTTTTTTTTGGTAAGATGATAAACTACTGTGTAATAGTTTTTTTTTTATGGGGCCTTATAGATGGATAACCTTGTGTTTAAACTCGTCTTCAATTTAGTCAGAATCACACTTGGCAAATTCTTTTATTGAGGAATTTTAAACCTAGAAAACTGAATTCTCAATGTTTGAAGAAGAAACATTGTTGCAAAAGCTTTCATTGTTCAATTCTTTGGTAGATAAAAATTATACAATGTACACAATTATCAGGAAAAAAATAAACTGCTTCTCAGTCTATAATGTAAAAAACCATAAACTGTAGACAACATTTTAAAGCCACAATTGCACTAGTAAAACTAACCAACATGCTGGCTAGTTTTCCTACAATTAGTCCATTGCAAACAGCACAGGAAGTCTACCTCCATAGAGATAAGGGAACTTACCCATGTCTCTTGGTCATGGTTGCTCTTGGTTAAAGTTTAACCGAGTCCCGCCTGCCCTGGAAAACTGACCAGGTTAGTTGTACCAAGCAGCAGTCTAATGCGAACAGTGTGATTTGGGTAAACTTCCCAAGTCATATTACAGAATGGCCTCAATTGGTCAATTAGATACTCCTGTGAGTTGTAACCTTGAGTAACATGGTTTATTTTACAAATTTTACCATAGCTTGTGATAAAACTAACCATGCCAAATAATCCAATGTGAAAACAGTGGTAACATTTAACCATTTTTAAATGTTACCAATTGTCTTGGTAAAATATTCCTTTTTAAATCCAGTTTGATTGCAGGTTAAGACAGCTAATTTTTCTTTTATTCCTTTTACCTTAAAGGTTATTTTTGTTGAGTAATATATTTTCGCAGTTTTTGATCTGTAATAAAATGTCGGTGACAACACCATCAGCGTTCCGTGTACCATTACATTGCAAAGCAAGGCAAACCCCGTACCCAGTTGGAGGTGTTAAGCGTTTTCCTGTACCAGATGACAAAGTACCATGGGAAGTTAATTGGCCGGAATACAAACCAACTGAATTCACAACTGACCATGTTTTATCGAAACCAGTCTGGGCTGACCCTGATATTAGGTAAGTACTGTGGAAGCGTTTGTGTTGGAACAGCATACCTGCCAACCCTACCGATTTCGGCGGTAGGCTACCGCTTTTTCAACCTTCCTACCGCCTACCGCTTTTGCATGGAAATCTTACCGCTTTTTGAAATTGAATACCAAAAGTAGAAATGCACACAATAAAAACTATGAAAGCCACCAAAAAACATGAAAATATGTAGTGAATTGGCACTAAAAGTAAGCATTTTGAGCCAAAATTTTCCCAATAACGGAAATTGGGGCGAAGTGACCTTTTTTTTTTTTTTTAAATTTTTTTGCTCATCAAAATATAATGCGCTAAGATGAGGGCGCTGGTGCATTTGCGTCCAAACAACTAGGCGATGGCCAGACGGCCTACCGCTTTTGAGTACAAATGTTGGCAGGTATGGGTGCAGTGTTTGTGATTCAGAGGTCCAACTGAAAGGTGTTTGAGACTCGCTCATGGCAGTTTCTTGAGCACTTGGGCAACACACAACACAGTCTATCCAGTCGTACGTTGGTTAGACTGAAATTTGCTTACTAGGAAGTAACTAGCCTGTCTCACAGGCCTTACAGCCGGGTTTATTCACTTTTATTGCGTTTAAGGCGCTAATGACGTCCCATACTCGCTTATTTTAGTTTAGTCGTAAGGCCTGTTAAAACGATTCAAGCGTGACAATTTACACCCGTCAGACGGGTGTAAATCATCACGCTTGATTGAATTCGAAAATCACGTGATAACATTGCATCCCTCTCTCTAATCAAAGTTTTGCGAAGGCCTTCGTGTGCGGATGGATTTGGGTTTACCCATGGAGAAAAGAATCCCTAGGCTTAGGCGACGTGATGGAGGAATGCAACTGCACGAGAAATAACCGAGTTTTTTTATTAGAATAGGACAAAATTACATTCGTAAGAATACTTTTCAGGTATAATTTAGTAGTCTCTCAAATGGTGCTTAGGCTTTTAGATCGTTCACTCGGAAAGGAAGCATTTTGGTTGGTCGACCGTAGGTAAACATTATTTCGAACCGCCCACATACCAAATATGGAGGGACAAAATACGTAATTTCTTCCTTGCAAATGGTCACGCTTGAATCGTTTTAACAGGCACTTACGGCTAAACTAAAATAATTGGGTATGGGATGTCAATAGTGCCTTAAACGGAATCAAGCAATAAAAGTGAATAAACCCGACCGTAAGACCTGTGAGACAGGCTAGGAAGTAACCTGCGATGAGGCTTAGGATGGAGGGCATTTTGAAAGATAGAAGGCTTCAAACTAAGCTATAGAGTAGGTGGAAAATTCCAAGGTTGGTTGGCCCATTTATTTTCTCCATGGTTGGCCCACCACCTCCACTGAGAATAATTACATCACTGCTAGTCTATTTTCAATAAACAATAACAAAAGAAGAAAGCATATCCATTAATAGAAAGTCATGTGATTTTAAGCCTTAATTTGTTTTTATAGGGTCTCAAATTGATGACTTGATTCTGTTTCTGAAAATAGATTGTATCATAAGAATTGCATAAGAAAGGATTATTTAAGATCGGATGGTGTTTATTAGTTTTTATTATTATAGTTATAATTTGTCTCATGATATATAATATTTCCTTTTGTTTCCTATCTTCACTTCCATAAGACATGAAGTATTTCCTGTTAGCGAAAAACATATTTCCATATTGTCTAGTGGTGTATTAATGATATTAATATTGTTGCTCCACCAATGAACTGGTGAATCATCATTTTGCCGCTGAAATTTGTATTTTATTTGCCGTTTCTGAATTTACGGGACTTTTTTGTCACATGATATATTTTTCTAAGTATAATGTTCACTTCCATAGGACATCAAGTATTTCAAACATTTTCCACATTGTTTTGTGGTGTAATAATAATATTAATATTGTTGCTCCTCCCATAAACTGGTGAATCATATTTTTTCCACTAAAATGTTTATTTTATTTGCCGTTTCTGAATTTACGGAATTTTTTGTCTTATGATATCTTTTTCTATCTAATCTTCACTTCCATAGGACATCAAGTTTTTCAAACATATTTTAACATTGTTTTGTGTGGTAATAATAATATTAATAATTGTTGCTCCTCCTATAAACTGGTGAATCATGTTTTTGCCACTAAAATGTTTTTTATTTGCTGTTTCTGAATGTTTGGAAGAATTCAACTCACAATTCCAAAATCAGATTAAATATTTAATAA
Source organism: Nesometra sesokonis (assembly GCA_025631205.1). Classification (NCBI taxonomy): domain Eukaryota; kingdom Metazoa; phylum Echinodermata; class Crinoidea; order Comatulida; family Antedonidae; genus Nesometra; species Nesometra sesokonis. Next base: position 10,245 of record JAOTQE010129641.1, read on the forward strand.
TTGTTGCAACATATTTGTTGCGGGGCCGCCCACACTAAAATTGTTCCACCCACCTTAAAGCTTATTTTAAGACCTTCCACCCAGCCTAATTCCAACCTGCCAACCACCCTAAGCCTCTGAAAATGGTAAAAATACTGTTTTAGTCATCATGCCACCCACCCTTACATTGTTGCTGGCCCACCCTTGAATTTTTCTAGCTACATCCCTGTGATTACCATGCGTATACACCTTAATATCACCTTGAATGCATGATTTTGATGATGCAACTGATGAGTACCATTAAAATAAGCGAACAGTTACAAAAATTGTCAAAATTTAGGAAAGTTTTAGTCAGATCCATCTGTTGGTTCTATAGATAATGATGTTGGGATGTTTTTTCTGTATTATTGATCCTCATATTAGTGAGGTTTCGCAGATTTACGAAATACGAAAACGGATACGTCATACATTCTTGCAACATTTGAATAGAACACCTTAAATATCTGTCACAGTTGGTAAATAGTTTAGGACGATCATCAACAATTCATAGGTAGAAAATTTGATATTTCTGAACACATTTAGCAACTTTCAAAAGTTGGAGTGTGATGTATCCGTTTTCGTTTTCGTATTTCTTAAGTTTGCGAAACCTCACTATTCACTCCCTACTCTGGATTATCACAGAAATGTTACAAATTAGTTCTTTGAATTTTAAATAAAAGTCTTCATCTATTACTAGTTTTGGAATTATATTGGTGTTGGATGTTTCGTTTAAATGTTCCCCAAAATTTACATCCCATATCAGATTGTCACTAAAATTTTGTCAATTTTATCTCCATGACAATACTTTTGCCAAGTTTCAGACAAAACTGTTTGCTTAGTTCTCCATATAAGTTTGGGACCTTTTCCTTTTATATTGGTCTTCATATTCATACCCTGCCCTGGATCGTCAAAGAAATCGCATAAATTAGTTGGTTGAATTTTAAAAGAAAATTGTGAACTATCAATTAATTTTTGGCCTGAGTCTGTGACATTTTATTTTAATGGCCCCACAATTACACACATTTGCACACACCATACACCAGATTGTCACTAAAATTTTATAAAATATACCTCTAGACACAAAGTTTGGTGCCTTTTCCCTTTATTGTAAGTGGTCGTCATATTCACACCCTAACCCAGATCATCGTAGAAAAATTCATATTTTTGTTCTTTAAATGTCGAAGAAAAATCCACATCTATTATCAATAAGTTTTGTATTGTTTAAGACACCCCACATCAGGTCATCCCTAAAATTTTGTCAATTACAGTATATCGTGGCCCATGATGTTTTCTTAAAATTGTCCCCCTCTTTACACCCCGCATCCAATCGACACTAACATTTTGTCAATATATCAATATGTATATGGACAAGTTCCATTAAGATACATTTGAGTGATTCTCTAGAGGTATACATGTATATTCTAATCCATGGAGACTTAACCCTTAAAATGACCCTTACATTTTGGTTTTGGAGATATTCAGTGTTGAATGTTTCCATTTTTATAACCTTCACGTGTACGCCCCATCCTGGGTCATCCCTGAAATCCACTCAGTGCAACTTTGGCACAAATTGTCCAAAAACCAGACCTTGCTCTTTGACGTGAGGGAGTGCAATCACTTGCCTAAAGACGCAATCGCACTGGATTTAAAATATGGAAATTTTTACCGAGACTGTGGGTAACATTCCAATAGGTAAACTTCCTGTCGTTCGCACTGGGATTTATCGACGTGGTTAGTTTTACCACAGGCCATGGTGAAACTAATGTTACCCACAGTCTCGGTAAAAATTTCCATATTTTAAATCCAGTGCGATTGCGTCTTAACCATTCGTACACGGGTTCTCCTTCTTGTTGTGACAGTGTTTCTTTGGACTAGGCCTAGGCCCACATCATGTTGTATTTGTTGATAAT
>JAOTQE010129652.1:0-23946 GCA_025631205.1 Nesometra sesokonis
TGGACCCAATCGTCTTCATTTCTAGCGCTACGCGGCCGGTTAGCTTTGTGCACCATGATTAGAATAAAAATTCTATGATCAAACGACTCGATCATCACGCTCTTGTTGGCTACTGGTTATGCTATCGTTCCCGGCGTCAGTAATAAGAACGCATTTCGCACTTCCATTGATAAATATTAATCTTTTATGAATGATTGAGGCGTAATTTCGTCTAAGCAACATCGTTATATTAATGTAGCACGATTGGATTGGTTGGATTCAATAGTAGGCGCTTGTATGGAATTGCACTTTCTATGGAAGTTCAATATCTAGCCGTTAAAATAATGCATCTATGGAATGAACCTGGTGTTCGATCATATTCTAAGATTAGAATACAAGCATGGCACCACCAAGTTACAACGTCACTCATAAATTTTCTTTTCACGGCGGAGCTAAAAATCATAGAACATTGCCGAATTATAATACCCGAGGTATTTTATTTTACAAAAGGCATACTTTATCGCCTAATAATGGTTTGTCCCTCAGATTTAAAACCTCTCTGACTGAACAAACTGGGCCTATCTTTACCGCATATCTTGAATAGGCCTAACCAAATCAAATACAGTAGGAAACTTTATCGAGGCTATCAAGCTTACGGGTTGCTTGATCTTCATAGACAATAGGTCTACATTGTGACACACACGTTTAATATGGGACAACAATTCACCTTCTTCTTCAACCTTCTTCTTCATCAATTTACCTTTGGTAACACTTCTCCAGATGTCATTTTCTTTTATCATGAGATTTTCAAAATTCCTCTGTAGAACCACACTTCCACAGGTTTTAATTTCTTTTCCATAGCCTTGTTTATTGTCCAAGACTCACATCCATACGTAATCACTGACCAATTTCAATAATCTTTTCCTAACTTCCACTCCAATTCTTCCCGCACAAAAAAAAAGTTCTTCATTCCCCACACCAATCATACTGTATACCATTTTTCGATCGTCCATCAGACGAAATCCAACTTTCTCAGATATTTAAAACTGTCCTTCTGTTTTAATTTACCTACATATTTAAAAAATAGGAGCGCTTGTGATCGTCAATGTGTGTACTGGTATGTTACGCTGACGTCATGATAGTGTGTAAACAGGCAAACGGGACTTTCTAAACAGCTGACAGTTAAATTTCTTACGATACATGTAGTGTTGAAAATTTAGTTGTGTCCTAGATTTTGGAAAAAAATTGGATAAACCAGTACAGTAAATACCGAAACAATTATGTAATCATTTCTGTCACGTGAAAATTTCTTCTCTGTCTAAAACTGACGTATATGACAACAATATGGCAACACACACCAGGGATCTGTAAAAAATATTTTTATATTTTTTACAGATCCCTGCACACACTATGTACAGAATTTGCCTACTTCGCCAGAACTGACCTCGAGCAGCAATATTTAATGGTTTTCTTTACTAAATCCATGTATTTGTAATTTTTATCCATGTGAACATTAGGCCTACGATCAGAATGGCATATTTACCCTTTATTTCGGGTGAAATCATTATCAGGCACAATTTACCACATGATACTTTTTACAAGGGGCTTGATAAAAACTTAGCTACACGATAGAAACTATATTTCTTCTAGTTTCACGACGGTACTTTATGCCAACTATGTCACAGGGGTATCCAGAATCGAGGATCAGATTTTGACAAGCAAAATAAATAGGAGGTAAGGCATGGGAAAACTATCAAGTTGTCGCACAGGAAGTTATTGAGAAATAAGCAAATATACAACAAGAAATATAAACAAACACAAAGGAAACTGTTGTCTTTTTATTCCATAACTTTTGTTAGAGATGTCCAATTCTGATAACTGACCCCTCATTTTAAGGCTTAGAACAAGTCCCATACGGTTCTAATATTAACTCCATTTTTTCAATTTTGTGGCAACTTGGTGGTTTCGCCATGACATGCCCCATATAGTTTTTTATGATGGTAAAATTTCCTTTAAAGTTTATTTCCTTTGACATTGTAGTTTTCCTTCTTTCAACTGTCGCGAATGTGGTTGCTCATTTTCTCTGAAGGAGTGATAACACCCACATTTTAGGTTTATAGACTAATGTTATTATATTTTAACTTTTTGGCACCCTAAGCACCCAATCCCTCCCGGGATACGCCATTTACGTCATGATTTGAACTATGTCGCATTAACCATTTGAAAAACAAATCGTTGCGTCCTTTGCTTCCGTTAAAAAAAAACCAGGTTATTTTTAAAGATTTTAGCGCAAATGTCTCGTTCAAAAGGCTTTGTTTTTATTTGTTTAGCGCAATTATTGTTGTCTTCAATAGCCTTATATTAGTATTTTTAACTTATAAAATCGATTTGCACTTCATTACACGATCACATGAAGCGTAAGTAGGTCTAATGTATGTTACCAAAATACCTCTCATTTTTTAATACGGTAATTGCTATTCGGTATAATACATTTTTTTTCCTAATGGTTAATTCGCCATTGCTCAGATATCTGATGTATTTTACCAAAATACCTCTCATTTTTTTGAATACGGTAATTGTTATTCGGTATAATACTTTATTTCTAATGGTTAATTCGCCATTTCTCAAATATCCGACGTAAGTGGCGTATCACGGGAGGGTGTGGGGCAGCCAAGCAAAATGAGGCATAAGTCGGAAAAATGAAAATTGACATGTTGTTAGATTATAAAACTACACATTATTATCTTTAGTATGCAAAAAAAAAAAACAGTTTCATATTGTGAAGTTATGAACAATCAAAGTTCGAACACAGGCTTATAAAATGTAAGTTTAGAGAAAACTGCATTTGGAAATTGTTTATCAGTATACATTGACTCAGAAAGATCATTTTAAATTGCATTTTGTGATCATATATCTGAAAATTGTTAAGGTAGTTTGAAAGTTAAATGAATAAACTGTATGATTTTCAAATAAAATAAAATTCGAAAAAAAAATGCACCATTGTTAAATTTCTGCCTATTGTGGAAAAAGCACTTGCGACTTACGTCTCATTTGGTTTAGCTCTTTTAATTTAATGCTTAGGAGTATAGCATCGTCAAATCGTAAGCTTCAGTCCTGAACCTCAGGGCTGGAAGGAAGTATGTCTAACTACCCAACTACAGCGCAACAAATATTAAATCCAAAATTAATAGAAGAATCATGTTTAAATTGACCCACTTCTCTCATGACTTCAAACATAAAATTCATGTATTTTGATGATTGTGATTTTACGTTTCATTAAAATTGTCATGCATTACGAAAATTATAGCTACTATTTGCACATAGTTTAATTAATGCATAATACAAGTAGTAAAATAAACATCACGTAAACCATAAAACAAATACTATAAAAAATATAATTTCCGCGTGTGTGAATTTTCGCGGTGTGCGACCCTATAAAAATATTTGCACGCTTTTTTTGCGAAATACATACACACATTTTTACAAATATATCAATTTTTGCGATGTTTTTATTTTCGCTGTAGCCCCTTTGCATAAGAAAAGCCCGAAAATTATTGTACCTCGAAAAATCCCATGTCGCATAGGTCGGCAATTTAATTAATTTATACTATAGTTTTCGGGAAACTATAAAATCTATATATTGATTTAAGTGTTAAAGTTTTTTGATAATCGTATTTACATTAAAAGGTTAACGTTCCCACATTAATTTATAAACCGTGGGGATGAATAGGTATGAAGCGTTTGTGTGTTCATTCTTAATGTTAATACCAAGTATAGATTTTAAACACGTAGACACGTTGTCTAAGATTAAAAAATAATCTTTCAAGTAAATGAGTGTTTTTTGTTTTAATATCATTTGAATGTATGGTACATAATAATTGTTAATAAATTGTAATCTGCCCTCGAGTCCATAAAATGCGAATATTTTCTTTAGACAAGTAGCCTTTGTTTAGGAGATGAGCACAAATTTTGCTTTAACGCGACCCCATAAACTCAAGATCGAGGTTCGTATAAAAGTAGGGTAAAATAGAATATCGGGTATATAGAACAATTTAAATTACATATTGTGTACAAATTCACCTTTAGTTCACTTGCCTCAGACGAACTACGATATTTGGTCTGTGTTGTCTGAATTGTATATTAGACTGCTGTATAGACTAGGCCTAGTCTCAGATTGTATATTTCGTTTTCAGTAAAATTAATTGCGACAACGTACACGTGGTTTGCCAAACAAGGGTTGTAAATATAGAAATACTGTAATCAAAATATCAATCAAGGAATTTTCTGAAATGGATGACTGCGTGTTATTTAATTGTTTTTCATGCAGTACTATCACTCGATGACAGATTTGAATTGTTTGGCATTTATGATCATTTTCAAATTAATTAGTATGTAGAAAGAAATCGATATAAATAACATTTTATGGCAGAATATTTTTTCGCTTATGTTGACACTTAGATGTGATTTACTGATCGTGTTTACTATTGACATGTAATAACCGTCAACTTACCACAGTTATGATAGTCTTCGTTATTTCGATACTAAAAGGCAGATGAATGAACTTATTCGCTTTATGTGATTCCCCATTGGTTTATTGTTTGTTGATTGACTGATTTTTTATGATTGGTTAATTGATTGATTGATTAATTGATGTATGGATGGATGGATTGATTGATTGATTGATTGATTGAATTTGATTGATTAGATTTGATTTGATTGTAATAGGTTCGGTTTCGTTTTGGTTTGGTTGTTTGGTTGGGTCTGGTCGCGTTTAGATTGGGTTGGGTTGGTTGGTTGGTTGAATTATTGGTTGATGGATTGCTTTATCGAGTGATCGGTTGTTCGGTTGCTTGGTTTGTTGGTTGGTCAATTGGTCCTTTGATCGATTGAATTATTAAATGATTGAATGATATGATCGAGTGATTAATTGATTTATTCTATTCATTCCCTTGGTCTTCTAATATGCTCAACATTCTGTAAAGATATTTTTACAGTAACTCTGTGTTAGCAATTGTTTTTCTTCCAGGCGATTAAAATATGACCAATATTAAAGACCTTTCTTCTATGTACCAACACTCCAAATATACTACCTCTATTTTAAAAACGGCATTGCCCAACTGTTTCTTAATCATGATTCTTTTAAGATAATGGATTTTTATTTTTATTGATAGTTGAAGTATCTCGGATGTATAATTACTTCCAACCTAAAAACTGAGGGTGATATTCAGTGCCAATACAGGTTCTTGTGTGTCAGGGGTAACACATTCCACATTGTTAGAGCTTCTCGAAATGCTTTAGCATTGTGACATGTTTAATTATAGAGACTGTTGTATAGATATATATTGTTCAACCTTATAGAATGAAATATAAGAAGTCTATTATTAGGCGTTTGCAAGTATGTTATAATGACTGCTTCAGAATGCTGATGACTTTACCATGCCATTGTAGTGCTAGTGAAATGTTTGCTAGCACCAAACTTCCCTCATTCCAATTCTTCTAGCTTCGGTTTTTAGTTTTTGTAAGCGTTTTCTTGAAAATTCGAATTTGTTAATTAAACTCTCTTTAATTATGTTTTTTTACAGAGTAAAACATATAAAAGATGAAATGAAATACTGTACTCACATTAGGTCATTCAAAATTGTATTTCATCAATGACATAGAATATCAATTTCTTTGAAATACTTCGAAATACAAAACACCAGCAATTACCAACGGATATTATTTTAGTCTAATGCTTGTAAACGTTAATCCGCCATAAAATATGAGTATTTTGCAATGTTAGGTATGTTTACATGAAAGCATTAAAATTAATAATGATCCTTAGATAAGTTTACTATAAGATTGCATACGGACGTCTTGCCTAATTGTCGGACAGTGCCCAGCAAGTTGTAAGTTCGAATTATCAAGACTCTGCAGTCATAATGTTATGGCTGTCCTATGAAATCTATTGCCAGTATTAGAATAAACACATGTTAATGAAGAAATGTAATTCTGTTGGGTACAGGCATTATATCTATGATATGAACGAAACAATAGGCTCTTTTTAGGTGAATCCGGATTAGAATTATTGTTTGATAAAGGTTGAAAATATCACGGAGTTTTTCCAAACAACTTATCATTTTTAAACGACCGCTTTGACATCAAACAAATAATTAATTGGAAAAGAAACGCAACAGTTTTAATCTTCATGTTGTAGTCAACATACTACATTTATTTATCATTTTGTTTTTCTTTAATGGTAATAGCATTTATACATTCACGTTTTTTTTGATAAAATCCTAAAAAAAGCATTATCCTAATCGACATAATAAATGCATTGTTAGTATAAATAGAGTATTACATTATTCTGAAGTTTACAGCATTTAATTTTTGCAAATTGTCTAATCATTGTGTATATTATAAGTTATACAATTTTAAATTGAAAACTCTTACATTACATAATCATTATCACTAATATAAGGTAATATTGTTGTCTTTATTTAAGAGAAAATGATATTAGTATTATCATAAAACGAATATTATACATCGTAAACGTTAATGAATCGTCTCCTAAGTCGTTAGTCCGTCAGCAAAATTACGATACGACTTAAATTAAGTCACGCCACTCAATAGATGGGTATGTTTGAAATAGTAATAAATGAGGTCATAACTCAGTAAAGCTAATATCATACGGCTCTAAATTTATTTTTTAAAATAAATTCTGCGTATATTCTTCGCTCATACAACATGAATTATATTTTTCATAGATATATGTTAACGTATGGTGAAGTGAAAGTGTTATCGGGTGGCCCAAAATAAAAAAAAACGTCAATAGATTCAAGCCTCTCTTACTCCTACATGCAATAAACCAGCTTCTTGAAATTATGCATACATACACAGTTGGGCATTGCCTATAAATTGGCAAAGTTCAAAGATCTTTGGTCGAAACGTCTCCTCACAGAGTTTTTTTAAATAACGCATGTCAAAAATTAACGTACCGAAAAGAAAGGTTTTTACTTCCTTTACTAATCACACCAAATGCTTGATATGTCCTCCATCCTGATCACAAACTGTGCAAAATCACTTTTTTTCTATGAAGAAATACAGTACCCCCATGCCCTGGCTATTTTTCCCTTCAGTTCAATAGAATTTTGTTGAAACACAGAATTGTGCTCTGGGTAGAGTCAGGGAGACATTTTGGCACTGTGCCATAAGTGACACCTGCCATCTGGTGCGTATTTTTTATTTCACATTTTATTTTTCTTCACTGTGACAAAAGCACCAAATGCAGAACATTGCCATTTTTAGCCTTTAATGACAAAGACTTGATGGACATATTGCCGAAATTTCAGCCTTGTACCTTTGAAACACCAGAGCCAGTGAAGTTTGAAATAAGTGATGTTTCTTGGGCCATCCGAAAATCTTGTACCGACAGGAACAACTCTGTATAAATAAAATGTTCGAAATGCAGATGCGAGTACAATTTCACTGTGGTAACATCAATCATCAGTAACTAGCTAAAAAATAGTCCTAAATAAAATGGGGAACGTTCCTTTGAAGGCCTACTATTATATAGCACGCCTGAGCGGACATACGTTGAGTTTACAGAGCCATCCGTCGAGTTTCACAGAACTCAATGGATGGCTCCGTAAACTCGATTGGTGGCTCTGTAAACTCGATGGATGGCTCTGTAAATTTGATGGATGGCTCTGTGTAAACTCGATGAATGGCTCTGTAAACTCGGCGGATGGCCCTGTTAACTCGAAAGATGGCTCTGTAAGCTTGATGGAGTTATGTCCGCTATGGCGTGCCGTACTATTACCTTTAATATCGCTTGTATGTTGTCACACCACAAATTAGCTTACTTTCTTGTTAAACAGGTTTACTGAATGTCAGTCAGCATCATCTCTACGATTTTGGCTAGGTCGTTAATGTTGTGTTGCCCCATTCCCTCTCTCCACATGTTTGTCGACAGGCGCCACCAATAGGTTGAGTATAGCTGAAAATGGGCACTTGCCCTATTTTTCGTGTTTTTGGTAGCCTTTTAATTTTACTTTCCCATAGGCATATATGTATGTATATAATTTACTTTGAGGTAGATTTTAGGGCAGGTCCACCTAATACAATGGTCGTGAGTGGGGGGTGGGTGGGTGGCTAGGTTTTGACGATATTAGGATGGGGGACGTCTTTTCACCAAATGTTCAGGATCCATTATGAGGAAAATATCTCGGACGAGTTTGAAAATGGGCACCCATGTCACATGGCTTTGTCCGACGATGACTTAGCCGCCATCATCAATTAAAAAAAAAACCGCTGTTTTGGGCACTCCTTTCATACCAAACCCTTTAAACATCCTAAAGTTTGGAAAATACACTCAATACCTTACCCCGACCGACGAGTTAAAATGGGCACCCCATATTGTGGCTTGGCCGCCATCTTAGATTTTTTTTTACAGTCACCCGTTTACTACTTCCATCCCAAAACGTGAAACACTCTCAACTTTAGAATTTACTCTCCTTACCTTACCTTGACCGAAGAGTTCGAAAATAGGAATCCCGGACCATGTCACATGGATTGGCCGCAATCTTGTATTTTTAAAAAACCCACATTTGCCACTACTGCCATACCAAAATACCACACCCCGACCGAGCGAGGCAATGCTGTTAAGCTCTATTTGTTATTTTAAGCAATTTTATTTTAAATACATGTCAAGCAATCCGCAGCTTATTCTGCAGATGAAATGATTGTTTTGTTTGTCTATGAAGGAATGAAGTTGAATTAATTTGAGTACCTTGATTTAGTAAACACTTTACAAGAATGATGATTTTACAACGATGATGATTTTACAACGATGATGATTTTGCATTATACAAACATCTTTATCAAATAAAATACAAATACAAATAAATTGAAATAATATATACAAATAAAATAAACTGCTCCTTTCACAATGCAATAATACATATAGAAATGTTGATAAAAATATATTATTGAAATGTTGAAATCAATATCACCGTGGAAACATGTGATAGCAACCTTTTAAACATCGTAGTCTTCTTGAAATTGTTCAATTGCTATAGTTATATTTGTTTTAATTCCCATGTTTCCATTGTGTGTGCATCTTTAAAATTACATGCCTAAGTCATTGTCTACAGCTTTACCTTCGCGTAGGTATGCCTACACATGAATTTACATGCAAACTCCTAATTAGACCAACCATAAGGTATTATTATTGAAAGTGTAATCAACCTGTACATGTCATACAGGTTATACATGTAGAATGTTTTATTGTATCTATTGTTAAAGTATATTACCTGTTCTAAATACATATCAATAACTTCCATCACTGTTATTCCAGTCTATTTTTATAATGTAAGTCCTGTGTTGATAACATCATGGAGGAAATAAATTAGATATGTCTTTGAGGCACAATTAACCAGTTTGACAAACCATTAATTGTGAACAACAAGTATGCACTTTATAAGATCATTAATAAGCATCATAATACCGTACAATTAACAGAAATGTCTGCACGTAACTTAAATTGGGTAAACTGAATGTCACTATACAATAAGCTAAAACGAGTATATAATATTAGACCTATGTTTTATGTTTAATTAATATTTTTATCCTGAATAAATATGTCAATAATAATTATTTAAATCAATATATAAATCAATCAAATGGCAATTTAATCTTAATAGTTTTCCGTACTCGTGTAAACAGCGCATTTTATTTTAACAATGTCAAACCACATAATGCATGACCTTATGTAAACATTATTATTGTTTGATTATGGTTCTTGGAACTCAGAGACTTAGCTCTCTTGTGAATCTTACTATTGGGACGTAACATTTTGACTATGACATTTTCACAGACCAAAGATTAGTAACCAATGATCCGATTTCGAGTGTAGTTATTTTATATTACATACAAAGATGCCCTTGGAATTACCTTATTACGGCGTTTTATAGAAATTAATTGTTGTACATGCTGAGAATAGATTACACAATTAGTGGAAGAGGCGTATCCTTGAATTGAGCTCAACGCCAATCGGATTTTCAGAATCAGAATCAATCTTTATTGGTCCAAAAAAGGAAATTTGTTTTGTTGACAAAGCTCGTAATAACACATTTAAAAAACGCACAAAAGCATCATATTTGCAGACATTAAAATTAAAAAGAATAATGTAAAGACACAAAAATATATATAAAAAAATGTAACCAATAAATTGGCATGTTATAAACCTATAAATTGTCATATTATTAACAAATTAATTATTTACAATTTCGAATTAAATTTTATTTTTTTAAAAACAATTTCATTATTATTATTTACAGATTTAAAATTTAAATAGAAAACCTTATTTCTCTGTGATGTCTTTCAAACTGTAGCCACATTTGAATACTCTGAGAAGGATATGTATCTATTTAATAAACAGATGGCCCGATCACGTGTAATATGTGAGGTCTTACCACAAAGTGAGTCGCATCGTAGGGGAGATCAAATTGAAATAATCACCAAAATGTGTCTGAAGTCAAATTAGTTTTAATCAGTTATGTGTACTAATGGTACTTACACTTCATTATAATATACTTTTTAGGTAATTTTTCATGCAAGGAAGTCTCCTTAATGCAGATTTTCAGAGATTTATAGTCTTTTAATTATTTATTTTTAGATTGCTTTAAAGGCAGATTTTCTCAAAACAATATTTCGGTGAATGAAAATTTCAAATGCCCATATCTTGGGATATACTTATCCAATGAATGTCATTGTAGATTACAGCTTATAGTATGCTCTATTAGAACCAATAATTCAATTTTGGATTTTCCTACCATGAGACTCATTTTTGTGGTGGGACCATATATGCGTTATACCCAAATGCTTTCTTGGTCTAATATTATTATTATTATATTATTATTATTTTAATTAACCTTAATTTGCCTTAACTGCAGTGTCAACAAGGTTGTATGCTCTGCCTTAATCTTTAGCCTTTTTAACTTCAATAATTCATTGGTATTGGGTCCTCTCTAAAAAGTACCAAAATAGGTTTCAAACGGCATAAAAACAAAACCCTTAGATTTATCTAGGCAAAGGTTCCTGGTTACCATTTGACTCAAGAAGACTTTAAATCCATTGGATGTCTTCCTACTCACCTTTAGAGCAATACAACTTTCCTGTAACCATGCTTTCAGAATTGTTTTATGATTTGTGTCCTTTATATTTACGTATCTGAACACTTTACTAAAGTTAAGGATGTGCATAGATGCTGCATTAGAGTAACCAAACATGATTTTGTTGTTTGTAAAATCAAATCCCATCTACAAGTTTCTTTTTTTCTCCAACTGTATCTTCAAACGGAATGCTCTCCCCACTTCTTTGAAAGGTATTGACAGTACACTCACTTTTAAACACAAACAAAAAAACACCTTCTTTCTAAACTAAATAAACAACAAGACAACATTTAGATTTACTGACTGAATCAACATATATTTTAATTGTTTGTTAAGATTTTCTTTTCTTTTTTTATTCTTACAATATTTCTCATCTAATAATACAATGTCCATTTTATTCGGACCCCAATGGAAACTAATCCTTTATTTAGGATTAATTGGGTTGTCCTGAATCTATTCATCTTGCATGCTGAATGTTTCTAAATGTTGTTATTACTTGATATCACATCATTTGATTTTCTGTTACTTTTTATTTATCATAGATTCGAATTAAAAACAAACAAACAAACATTTCTTCCCATTTTAGCACGAAGATCTTTCACTTAAAAAATATGTATTTACGGTATGCTAAACCTTTGGTAAACCTGAATTAGCATATTTATTTTTGCCATATTTTAGTAATTGTAATCTATTAAAATATTCGGTGTGGGGATGTACTTCCAGGAAAATATGAAAAATAGTTTTTATTGCTATTGTATGTAGATTCCCAAAAATACTATTTCAACAGGAGTTTTGTTGTTGAATTAACGGATTAAACTGCCAACACGAACATAATGTACATTAGACTAGAATAACTTGTTAATTATCAAACTCAATTCGACACTAATACACCGAATTTGCACAAACATTTTCTTTAAGGGTATAAAATCAAAACAAACTCTACCTATCTCACGGAGAGTATAATTGCTCAACAATTCGGTTGAAATAATACGGTATTGAAATTGAAAAGTGTGATCAAATTTAAAGCATTAATAAACATTTTTCTTAGTCTTACATTTAGTGGAACACACTTGATTTGGTTTTGAATATAGACCTACATAATTTAAGGTAGGCCATACGTTGGATGATGTTGTACCGGAAAAAAATATTCAATTAAATTTATTATTATTATTGAAATTGAAACTAAATCTGCATGGCTTAAATGAAACAAGCCTTTATTAAAAGTAGGTAAAAACTGATGAGTAGTATTGTATTTCATACACAGCAGAAAATGAAAAACCTACAAAAGGTTCAAAGGTAACTTTTTGACGGGGCGATTTGACAATTTATCGCCGCCGAAAATATAGCAGGCCTATGTCTACTTCCTAATTAAATATTAAAATATTAAAAATATGACAGCTCTAGGTTCTCATGCTCAGAAATGAATACAAATTCTTTTTCAGAGTGTTAAAACTTTTAAGGTCATAACATTTAAACAATGTTATGTGCATAGGTTATCGACATTTATTTTCCGTATGCTACCTGGAAATAATAAAAAATAAACAATTGTGAAACCATTAATGTGTATTGTTTTCAAACGATGTTTCACATAATAGTGTCTTTAACCCGTTACCAACATACGCTGTTTATAATTTTTGACCGTAGCGTATGCTGTCTATGTTAACTGAAAATTAAAAATCATTACTGTATACACGTTGACAGCATTATTTTAAAACGATATTATTTTGCAAGTATTATAACTATAAACAAAGCGCATGTGAGACCAACAGACAGAGAGACAAATAGACAGACACATCTCCTCGTTTAGATGGTCTGTGATGTAGGTTTTGTTATAGATAGATTTGAATTGTTTTGTACGGATTCCTATGGTACTCTAAAGGTATAGAACGCTAATGCCCTGTTGGCTTTCCATTGCTTAAACGAGTCATAGTCGCATTTCACGTTCATTAATTATAATGTATACACGTAAACATCATAACACTTAATCATTAAGTAAGTTAAAGTCGCATCGAATGATGAGTCAATAAAACCGTTTTATGTAGGGCTGATTAAAGTGATGAGCCTATAACTTTCAAACACCTTTTTCGCACGTCAAGCCGAACGAAAGTTATTATTCTGCATTATTACGCCCTCTATTTCACCTGTTAAATTCCGCCTTGTATTTTTCCATAATGTTGTTTGATATCAATAAATCGATAGCCCCTGGTCTCAACTTATGTTATTTCTGCAGTCAGGTGATTAAATTCTTTATTTCTAATGCATAGACCTACATCGTCCTGGTTAGGGATTATGATATTCTTATTGGCATACAGTGAATAGTAGGCCTAGGCCTATGATGAGAAATTGATTATCCCGGTAGCCTTTTCATTAGGTTACTGTAGGCCTATTTGCCTTAATTTCTCCATAGAACTCACTGAACACCCAACGACGAAAACAGTATAAAAGACAAATTATTAAAATTTAGAGAAAAAAAAAGACGTAAGTAAATATTCTCAGAGTCATCAAGTACTTACTTATACTTGGATACTTGGTCGATTAGCCCTCTATTCCGTAGGTAGGGCTCTCAATCGATCTTTTAAGGAGACCACACTTGGTGCTGTCACTAATTCATTGGGGAGTTTATTCCACTCCGAGGTCACTCTGTTGCTAAAGAACTGTTGTCCAATTTTGGTTCTTTTAAATTTACATTGAATTTTCAGGGAATGACCACAAAGAATTCTTAGAGAATAAAAAAAAAATCTGCTGAGGCTTTATATTTTGTATTGAAAAAATTATAGGTTTCCAAAATATCCAGGCGCGGATCCAAGAGGGTTGGGAGTGGAGTGGGGGGGGGGCAGAGGGGCGCCCCTATTATCGTCAAAGCGTAGTTGTGCGCCCCCTTTTATTAGGTGCGCCGGGTCCAAAATTTACAAGAAAAAGCTAAATTACGGTAAAAATAGCGTACCAGGGCAACAAAATGGGAAATATTCTTTGTTTTTTGCTCGCCAGGAAAGAAAAAAGTGCGCCCCCCCCCCTTTCGGCTTGTCCTGGGTCCCCCTGATATATGTCTCTTTTCTTTTATCCGCTAAGGGACGAATCTAAATATTTTGTGAACATAATCTGAGGCAGCGACGTTGCACTCTTTCTAGATTGGAATCTGTAACTGAGTTAGGGGCCAGAAAGGAGAGGCATAGTCCAAAGTGGGGCGAATGATAGGTTTATATAGAATAGAAACTTTCTCTGCAGTAAAATTAGACAAATATCGACGAATCACAACAATTCTTTGATGTGCTTTCGAGCAAATTATGTCAATGTGGTGATGAAATTTTTAAATCATTAGATACCCAGACACTAAGACCTTCTTGACAAGTTACTTCTTTTAAATATGAGCTATTTAAATAGTAGATAGTTAATAGCAGAAAGAAATCTTAATACTACACATTTTTTATCCGTTAAAACGTAAAAGTTGGACCAAGCCACTAATTTGTTCAGGTCTTCTCCCTAGTATTCGTAGGGCCGGAGCCTGTTCAAAGTTTCTGTGTAGCATGAAGCGGATGAGAGTGTGATACTCCCCCTGGATGGGACGCTAATCCATCGCATTTTTTCTAATTTGCTGGTACCCATTGTACAGTAGGTTTACTGGATACATGTGATTAGAGTACCTGCTCATAATCACCAGGAGCGAATTTATTTATTTTACTCACTAAAATTGTCCCCCAAATAAAATAACAACAAGTATTCGTTTTGTTTGCAAATTTTAAAATCGGAAACACGCGTAACCTAATCGAAAATTAGGGTGGGCGTTCAACTCTGTCCGACCACAAATTTTGCAGAATCCTTGATCCGTCCCTGGGCGCAAGCGTCAAGCGTGAGCCTTACCCCGACCTTTCAATTTTGAGAATCAGAATGTAACAGCAACAACAACCGGTCCCACAATAATTAAAATAGGGACAAAAATTGTAATTTTGAGGTCTCACCACAAAATGAGTCCTATCGTAAGTTAGATCAAATTGAGATAATCACCAAACTAGCCCTGAAGTCATTTTTTTGTGGAAATTTATTTTTAACCAATTATGAGTACTATGGTACTTATGTTTCATTATCGTATACTGTTTATGTCAGTTTTATGCAGGAACACGTCCTTAATGCAGAGTTTCTGAGATTTATGGTATTTTAATTGTTTATTTTTGGACTGCTTTATGGGCGAAAACTGTGTTTCCATACATAAAAACTTAAAATGCTCATATCTTTGGATTATACTTATCCAAGGAATGTCATTTAAAGTGTAGATTGTAGCTTATATTATTTTGTATTAGCCTAGAAGGTATCAATACCTCATTTATGGATTTTCCTACCATTAAAATCATTTTGTGGTTAGACATAAAGAGCATCCATGACGAAAATTATTCACAACCAATTTCTATAGTCGACGCAGTAATGTATGTTAAGGTAAACATTGTTTAATCTCATTATACCTATACAATAGTTGTCCATGTATGTCAAACAAAGAACTCTATAGACTAAACAGAACTGATTAGATGTAGAACATTTTTTTTTATTTGGGTCGGTCGGAACGTCTTTTTAGTAGGCACCTATTATTTGACCTTTTAATTTCATATAAATATATTTCTCACAATTTTGGTATAGTTTTGTGTATTTCTTACAATTTTCAGAACAAGTTTATGTATTTAACCAATAAATCGGGAAATGAATACCCTGATTTTTAGAAATAATGGGTCGGTCGTGCTTGGGCAACAAAAGATTTTTAAGCATAAAGTAATTGCATTAGTCCGTTTGAATCGCAATACTTTACGGAGCCGCTGAAATTTGAAAGTTTTATTAAGCTTTTCAACTTTACGAATACAACAACAATTCAAAAGAACATTGGGTATTATTTGAACACATTTATCAATTTAAGTACTTGTATCTCAAGGAGCCCCGGCTTCGTGCCAGCTTCCTAAATGACCCCTTGTGTTAGTCAGTGTGTATTTTCCCTGAGTGTCATTGTTTTATTTCAAAAGAATGTAATTAATTAATCACGTGAGTTGTAGTGGTATCGTTGTAGATTGCTTTTCTTTGTAGCATTTCGTGACTGTCCGTTATATCCTTTAGAAACACTACTCCTATGTAAGCGTGTACATGGACAAGTCAGCAGCACCGTTGTGCTATCAATAAAAAAAATTAAATACTGTAATCAGCCTCGCCACTTTTCCAACCAGGACCAAAAAAAAAAAGATCCATTAATTAATCACACGAGTAATAGTGATACCGTTGTAGATTGCTTTTCTTTAAGTAGAAACCCTACTTCTATGTAAGCGTGTACATGGACGAGTTACCAGCACCGTTTTTTCGTAACTGAAAGTAAAATAGGTTTGTGGGTTCGAATCTCACTCTGTGCAAAGCCTATCAAGAACAAATTTAAAATACTGTAATCAGCCTCGCCACTTTTCCAACCAGGACCAAAACAGATCCATTAATTAATTAATCGCACGTGTTCGCCTTGAGCTCCGTCTAGCCGGAGCTAAAGATGAAAGTGTGACGTATATGTTTCGTATTTTGTAAAGTTGCAAAACCTACTTATTTCACGCCTTCTAATAACTGAATGTTCGCATTTTCTGAAACATAAATAGAGATGCTGGGAGACTTGAACAATGACCATTACGGTACTCTCATAAAGGTAATATCTCTTTAAATAGGCCTATATCTTTTTCTCATTTCAAATTATTCGTAGGTTAACGTATAGATATTCTAATTGATGTAGGCCAAATCATCGGTAGTGATGTGTAGTCCTAAACAAAACTAAAAATAATTTAAATATACCATACATTTTAAATAATAGCAATATATTAATATTAATTTATGAAGATTGATAAGATATGTTAAATACATTTTATTTTTATATTTTCATTTCTAAAGAATATACTAGCACAATGATTAATTAACAAAACAATGTTAAAAATAAGTTTCACCATAACTATTTTATAGTTCTCGGAATTAGGTCCCATGAGAAATCGTCCTGCATCAGGTTATTTTAGAACCCTGAGTAATATGAATACTTAATTAGGCCTATATAAATTACTCAAGAGAAACGCAGCCGTGATGTTTTTGGTGATTCTTCCTTGTCATAAGGTATACACGTAATGAAAACAACTTAATGTTTCCTAATCGTGACCGACCCAACATCTCGTAAAATCAGTAATTATCAAGCTATTCTGAAAATTAAAAAATAAGTCGATACGCTCACAAAGTTATCAAAGAATTAAATTACATGAAATTAAAAAAATATTACTGAAAATACATCAACAAGTGTTTACTTTAAACAAAACAAATATTTCCATGACAACGATCCAAGTTTTCAGAACTGCTTTTTTGGGCAACATTGATCTTTAAACAAAAAAAAAACCTACGGTTTCTATAAATGTGAGGCGAAAATTGCGTAAAACGTCGAACAGAGCACGTATACGTGTTTTTACAAATTTGGCCCTCTATCGACCGAACTCGAAAACGGTCATTTTTATTTATTTTTTATTTATAACTTATTTAGCCAGGATAGCGTTTCAGTGGCATACACCATATTAAATATTAATCAGGTTATATACACTGGTTTTCAAATGGTTCTGGGGACATCTTCCGTAAGCCGTCACCTTTCCCCGGTAACGAGGGTGTCCGCTTACGAGATGTTCATCTGTAGATCGTTGGTTGTTAATCTATACATGTATCGTTTATTACAATAAACCAGGGTTAAACTATTCAAATGTATTATAATGTATATAACTTCAAATTAGCTACATTTTCAGCTAATCTGTTGAAACATTCTATGAAAAGGTTTTTACAACTGATTTGAGTAGGTTTGGGTGTCAACATTTACCCAAAAAAAAGTTGGTGAGGTACGGGGTGAGAAAGTGTTTATTTACAAGGTCAAAGGTTATTGACCTTTGCTAAAATGTGCAATAATTGTATCTCAGGAATCCGATATGTTACATAGGTGATATTGGCGTCAAAATGCAGAGAATTGAAATCAAAGAGGATTAAAATACATTTGAAGCCTGATATTAACTTATGACCTTCAAATTTGAGGTCAAATGTCATTTTTTTTATTGATTTCGGGTTGATCTGTAAGAAGTTTCTATAAAAACGGATTTGGAAAAATATATGTGTTAATATTTACCAAAACATATTATGAGATAGGGGGTTGGGAAAGTAATTTTTACAAGGTCAAGGGTCATTGACATTTGCTTAAAAAATCCAATAATTGTATCTCAGGAGTCCAATGTGGTACGTGGATGATATTGGTGTCTAAATGAAGAGAATTGTACTAAAAACGAAATAAAATAAATTTTGATGCCTGTAATTAACTTATAACTTTGAAATTTGAGGTCAAAGGTCAAAGTAAGAATTACCAGTGTTTTCGGATATTAGTCACATCTTAGCCAACATAAGTTAGTACTTAAAAGTAAACAATCCAATTATATATTCAATTAATTTACTTATGTATGTATATAACTATATATCACTGTTTAGGCATAGGCTGGGTAGAATTTGTGTCAAATTCAAAGTACTTCTTAAAATATACTATAAACGGTATCATATTAACAATTTACATGTAAGTACATACATTTGAATTATCTAATGCACTGTAAGGGCAACAGAACTGTACCACAAGAACAACAAATATGAACATTATTTTACAGTAACTGTACAGTTGGTTTTCTCTTCATCCATAGTCATTTACTCTTTCTTCTTCATCAATTATCTCGTCATTAGAGCAGATGTCCACATCACACTCTGCAGTCAGCAACAAATGCCATGCCAGACTTATTGCAATAGCGTTTCATTGTTTGACATTGCCTGTCTCCACCGGTGCTGTCTCATTCCTAACAGTTACAAAAAATTCCTTTGAAGAGGATTTTAGGAATTGATTTCACAAGATAACATTTTAGGCCGAATTTTCTTGATAAGCACGTACAGAGTGGTGTGTTGTTGCATCCTAGTGGTAGCCTGTGAGCATCGATTTTGCTGCTTGTTTAAAATTTCAGGAAGTGTACCTTTTCAAGGGGAGTATCTCCCCAATCATACGTGATCTGCATGGCCTTTACTCCAGTTATTTTTAAATTTCTGAGTGAGGTGATGCACAATTTGAGAATGTGTTGATAAAATTCTTCGGAAATTTGCATTTGTAGAGTGCAATATTTGTGTGCCCATGATGCCAGGGACAGTGCCATTTCCAGACCAGGTACAGTAGAAAAAAAACTCTTCTCTAGAGAGTTTAACAGTTCTTTTCATTTTCCAGAAATACTTCATATGGTCAAGTCCGATTTGACTTTTAAGTCTAGAGAAACTAGCTTCCCAAACATTTTTGTATCCATGTCAGCTCAAAGATGAATATCTGTTCAATCTCCTCATCTTTTTTCCCATGATAATCTACTAAAGACCTGGGTCTTTTCAATAACCTTTAGCAAAGTTCCTGTACTTCTTTGACGTCTCCATGTTTTTAACATGAGACTCATCATCATGGTCTAATTGGATTTCATCAGACTTGACCATATTATGTGACAGAGAAGTATTTCTGCCAAATGAAAAGGATAAAGAAACTCTAATCCAGATTGTTCAGAGATGGCACAATACCATATCACTGTACATCGAGCAACATGATGGTAAAACTCTAATTGTACCGACTCCAATTGATTTAGTCAAAAGAGTAGATAGTCCTGTTGTTGTTGTCGCCTAAGATGCTAAAATGTTGGTATTTCTAGTCACCACCAACCAGCTAACTTATACAAATCTGTACCTGCAGTTAGAAATGGATGTTTTCTAAAACATCTCAACAATTAGCATTGCTAACCTCTCTAGAGAAGTGTTTCTTTTCAACTATATATTTGTAGAAAGATGAATGAGCGCCTGTATCGGGCAGCAAGACATGGCGTGACCCTTGGGGCCACGTCATGTTCTGGAAGGTATAACATCTGGTTCACAGCGTCTTGAGACTCTATTGCTCAAGGCGCTATATAAATTTAATTACATTGCGTTACATTGACTATGCCTGATCTGGAAATGGCACTGTTTCTTGCACCCATGTGCACACAAAGTTGCAATCTACAAATATCCCAGGAATGTTATCATTATATTATTTCTGATGCAGATATTGTAAATGCTCACATTTGTTGTTCTTGCGGTACAGTTCTGTGCCCTTACAGTACATCTGATAATTCAAGTGCATGCACTTGCAACATTGTTGCTATGATACCGTTTAGTGTATCTTTTAAGACGAGGTCCACGACATTTGATGCAAACTGTGCAACAGTGTAAGGATATTCCTTATAATTAAACTGTGAGATATAGGTATACATACATAAGTAAATTAGTTGCAAATAGAGGCTAATGAGATTGCCTACTTTAAGTCTCAACTGTTGTTGGCTAAGATGTGACTAATAATGCGAATACACTGTTAAATTTTTAATTTTGACCTTTGACCTACAATTTCAAGTACATAAGTAAATTGTCGGCATCAACATGTATTTTATTTCTTTTTTAGTACAATTCACTACATTTGTACTCCAAAATCATACACGTACCATATTGGATTCCTGCTAGGGATACAATTATTGGTAATTTTAGCAAAGGTCAATGACTTTGACCTTGTAAACGGCACTTTCCCAACTCCATATATGATCTTATTTTTTTGGGTAATTATTCACACCTACATTTATTCAAATCAGTTGGAAAAAAAAGGATTTGACAGAATTTTCGCAAAGATTAACCAGAAATCAATGATAAAATTCTTATTTTTGACCTTTGACCACAAATTTGAAGGTTTTACGTTTATTTGACGGATCAATATGTCTTTTAATTCTCTTTTCAGTTAAATTATCTATGCATTTTGACGACAATATCATCCATGTAACATATCGGATTCCTGAAATACAAATATTGGTCATTTTAGCAAAGGTTAATGACCTTTGACCTTGTAAAAAACAATTTCTTTACCTCTACCCCACCTAACTTTTTTGGGTAATTGTTGACACCAATACATACTCAAATCAGTTGAAAAAACTTGTTAGTACAATTTGTTCAAAGATGAACCCTAATAATAGGGATACTAGTAGATTGACATTACTATTCAAGCACTGGCGTTGACATTGCAATCGTTAATGTAGGGTGTGAACGGATTAAATTATCATGAAACATGCGGTAATTGCTATGGGTTCTCATAATTGTTTCTGTCTTTGAAGTAGGCTCTATTATGAAAGCTACTACTACGTTAAGAAAACAGCTATAATGTAGTAACAATCCTTAATGTAGCAAACTCCACCCGCTAGTAAACTTTTCCGCTAATTTAGAACATCCAATAGGCCTAGTTAATTACCTGTGCCCAACCTGGTCCAACTAAGTTGGGAGGAAGTTATGTTTTGGCCTCTGTTTGTGTTTGTTTGCTTATTTGTTCGTTTGTTTGTGAAGCCTAAAAGCCACAATTTTTTTTAATAGAAAACTCTTGAAACTTGGTCACAATGTTTTTTGATTAAAGATCTCAAGTTAATTACATTTTGAGGTCAAAGATCAATTTAATTTTGAAGGATCAAAGGTCAAGAATTTTTAGAGCCGAAAATTCTGATGGGCGAAGGCATACACTCTTGGAGTGCCTCTAGTGTCGTTTCAACATTAGGTGTTGTTTTCTAGATTAGCAGTTTTAGCACACGTCTTATTATTTGTTTGGTCGGTCACTATTCCGAAGAAATTCGGTTGGTCTATGAAATTTAGTGTAGCCTGCCCAGTGAAGCAGTAAACCATGCAATAACTACCGAACTTTCACTGTTCACTGGAATAACTTACATGACAATGAAGAATAAAATAGTAACATAGAATTGGTTCGAACCTATTATTGTCCTCGTCTTTATTTATTTATTGTATAAAATTAGGCATGGAGAACTTGGATGTAATTTGGATACAACATTTCAGTAGCTTGTATTTCAATATACCGTACTTTATCAAACTGTGTCTACTCTCCGTAAACTATTTTGTTTATATTTTTTATACTTTCTGTTTTCGTTGACGTTTGACTTGTAAGCTGCAATTAAATTCTTCAAGCGTGGGTTAATATCTCCTACAGGACTACACAGAAGTTACATTGTTTTAAAACAAACAGGTGCCCTCTAACTTTCCCACCCATCACCAAAAAATCCATTACTTAATCAGAGACTACTTTAGAAAGCGATTGGAATCACTATGTATTTCTCTTTGTTTCTGATATCAGGACACGGCTAGTCATTGCTATATAAATGTTGTCAGAGTGACGAACTGGCATAACTACTGTAGCATACTTCACATGCTCTGTTAAGATTTATTCCAAAATTAAATGGTAAAATAAAAAAAATCCATAAATTTTGCACCAATTAAACATTTACTATGCACCTTAGCAATATAAAATATTTAAACTATTTAACATTGTAAATCATTAGGTTATTTTTTATGGCGTAACAAAGATGTGTATTTTATTATTGCTTTTCTGACAAAGGTTTTTATACTTTTTAAAAATTTAATAATTTATAAAAATTCTGCACAAAAAGTGATATTAAATAACATATTTGTCACCACATATAACTACACCTAATGATTACAATTTTCAATAGTTTAACTGTTAGATAAACTAATTTTAAAATGCTGAGGTGCACATGGTAAAATTTTGTGCAAAATCTATGAGAATTGTTTTGGTATTTTACATCTTGAATTTGGAATACCTTGTATCTGAGCATGTGCAGTGATCGTAACTGTTGGAATAAATTGTAACAAAACATGTGTAGTACCCTAAAGTTGTTGTGTAACACCTCATCGTGACCACATTTACATACCATTGACCATCACATGATGAAATAAACAAAGGAAAAAAGACACAGGGTTTCCAATATCTTTCAATATAGTCTCAGGTGCCTACTCAATGTGACAGATAATCTCACATTATTCACTAAATTCAGTAGACGTTATTTCAACCTGTTGGCAACACCGCCGCCATTATAGATTTACAATCAACCAAACATAATGGATGGGACATTTGTGTTAACACTGCAATGTGCTCTATTGACAAACACTTTTCATTTCCCAATAACAAGCAATCCGGTAACATACTCAAGGCGATCGTTAGAATTAACTAAAAGCGATTTATGTTGAAAACCACCGGTTCGGGAGTTTCTGATTTATGCCATGATAAAGAGATGAAGAGGAAATTACAGAGAATCACAGTTAACCGTTGTCTCCCGAGGCAACTTAGGCTCAGTACTGCAATCAGTGGGACGAGTTTACGTTTATGATGACACGGACTAGATGTTCGTTGGAGAACAAGCAAGTAAAAACTCGGTCGCTAAAACGAGTTTATCGAAGAGATTATTTTAATTTGACAATATCCGTACCGACAACTTTAAATACATCTTTGCACCAACTGCAAATAATGATATCTAAATAAGTCGATCAGCAATACACACGTTGATGTTCCTTAGTATTGTAGCCTACATTCACATTCCTCTAATTATATAGGCCTAGGTCTAACATTATTAATTCTCTATTGAATTCTAATTTTTGCGTAGGCCTCAGACCATACCAATTATGTTCAAAATTCTGTTCTGATGGAGTATAAGAGAATATTGGTTTCATGCAGTGTTCCTTTCTCATCATGGGCCATAATGGTAACCTAGATCTTAAATGTGGTACTGTATTATAATAATAGGTACATAGACACTTAAGCTTGGTTCCCACTAGAAAAAAAATCTGCCGCAACGCAACGCAACCGACGCAACGCAAAGAAATGCCCTTCCAACAATAGAGTAATCGCCCTCCGCGCGAAAAGTTG
>JAOTQE010129653.1:0-12172 GCA_025631205.1 Nesometra sesokonis
TACAACATATTAAAGTTTCATGAAATATAGCAAAAAAAAATGCAAACACCAAAAAAGTGACAAATTTGACTGGACTAGGAGCTGTAATTGCAAATAAATTGGGGGGGCTGAGAGAACACTGGGGACAAGATTGAAGGAACGCTAGACGTAAACAGAAAGAGTACAATAACAGAAGAATAATTTTACACGCCAGTCTTGCAGGAACTCCCTATCGGAAAAAGGCAAATCAGCTATAGCTCGGAAATTCGCTTCCCAATTGGCCATAAAGAACCAAATGGTTCTGGGTGTGGACAGTCTCTCTTCATATAGGCTTTCTATGAATGGTGTCTTGTTCGAGACAAGAAATCCTGTTTGATTTTTGGTTCTTTATGGCCACTTGGGAAGCAAATTTCGAGCTAGCCTTAAAAGAAAATCACCTCATTGATTGGAACCATCACAAGCAAATGATGAATCCATCAGATACATCAAGGTGGTGATATGGATCAGAAGTAGAGGAGACAAGACCATGAACAGAGATGAAGGGACCCACTAACTGAGTCACATATATGACACTATTGTTAGGCAACTACTGTACCTCTACTTAACAAGAGAGCCATCACTTTGAGGAAGGACACTGTTGGACCAAGGTGTCTGAAACTGTCATTCAGGTCAGTAAATTTGATTGGTTTGTCAAATGTTTAAACTTAACGCTATCGTATCTTCAAACCAGATGAACATTTTCAGTTATAAGCACTGTAAATATTATTACAGTATTTATTTTAATTCACAATACTCCTTACGTCGCTGCTTAACATTTTGGGTCTATTTAACTAGACTCAACACAGACTGTACCTATTTCATTTAATTATACACTTTAGGAGTTTATGAATATCATAAACTAAACATTTTTTCTGAGACTTAGCACAGTATAACTTAAATTAATAGCGTAATGTGTTTACAATATTTCAGATAAAATGCAAATTTATTAGAAAATACCATGATAAAAGGAAACCTAAGATTATGCCTAAAAAGGCAACTTTAAGTGGCCCAAGTTTAGCCGACACAAAAATTTGAAAACCAGGGTCAGTTATATTTTATAAATTTTCAAAATTCCAGATATTTTTGGCTAAATATTAAACACAAAATTGTAAGAAACATAAGGTTATTTCAAAAATTGTAAGAAATACTGAAAATTACCACAAATCTAATTGCGGTGTAGGAATTGAAAATACAAATTACTACAAAAAGAAAGAGATTTCTTACCGACCTGTTTTACAACAAATACTTGTTTAGGTCTTGTTTGTCATTTTGATTGACAATCTACTTGACAAGAATTCTGACCACCATGTAATTGTTTTGTTCATAATTTTATCAGAATAATTTTGTAGAATGACATATGGAGGGCAAAGAGAGCTTTGTGTTAACTTGTACATACAGACTTCAAACTACAACTTATGTCATATAGTTAATAGGTAGTTTTCGCCTTAAAACGTTAGCATCGCGATAAGCTCCGCCCTGTTGTAAACAAATCAAAATGCACATGTGCCACACATACAGTATGTAAAACGTTACTGGCGTTCTCCAGAGCATGTTTAACCTGGAAATTACGCAACTCCACACACTTTTTAATAAACTATGATGTCATCCGTTAAAGTTAACGTATGTCAGCGAAAACTGCTTAATATGTATAGTATAGTACAATACTAATGTATATCAGTGAATGTCCTTTGAAAAAAAAAACACTCTCCAACTAGGTGGGTCTACCATGTTCATTACTATGAAGATCTACGTAGCAGCACAGTAGCAATATTGGTACTTTAAGGTCATTAAGTGATTGTTGGGATGTCACTTTTAATTAGTCTGAAGCTCTATTAATGGCTGTATTTTCCTATGTGTATTTCCTATTGCTGACACCTCTCCCTTGAGAGGGGAGATTACCTTGTGTTAATTGAGAAATTTATGGGTTCTGGTCATAATAGGATAATAATGTTAATAATAGGATAATAGGATAATAATAATAATAATAATAATAATAATAATAATAGGATAATAATGTTAATGTTATATGTGAATGGCAGTTGTATAGGGTTTACCCTGTTGAATATCTAAATCTACCTTTTCACTACCATTATCTACCATGTTAACCCTAGTTGGAGGGTGTTATTTTTTTCAAAGGGTGTCCTTCATACTACCTACTTAACCACTACATAATTCGAGAAATTATAAACCATATATTCTTGGGCATTATTTTTATGGTAAAATCCGAGACTAATATCTTTTTTCTACTGATTGTGGAAATAACGGTGAATGATATTGTTAATATGTTGTAATATTTTATGTTGCCTTCAGTTCAACATTGGTGTACAAACTTTAAAAATAAATTTCAGAGGACCATTACCAGTACTGTGTGAACAAGGGCTTATATCTAATAAATATCATTAAAAAAGTATATCTTTTTTGTGAAATTTTTAGCCAGGGCAGTGTTTAAATTGTGTTCACATGTTTAATTACATTTTATTTTCTCTTAATAAAAACAATACAAATGTATGCTCAATGCAATACAGTACCAGCATGGAAGTATTTATTTTATAACTCAATGGTACCAGGGTAGTTATAAATTAAATACAATAAATAAATAGCAGTGTGTACATGGAGACATGGAGCTCGCTTAGTTTGAAATGCACCACTTTCCTCAAACATATAATTATTGAGTTTAATACAAAACCCCACCATTTATGTTTGCCTTGACATTTTACTATTTTAAATTATCTTGCTGCAGTTATTGAAGTAATTTAATTACGGCAGTGATAATACATTACTCTGAGATGTGGCCTTCTTATGAATGCTGTGATAAAAAAACATTAGCACTCAACTAATGCAGTAAATGTAGTACATTTAATGCCTCTAGATTAATGCAGTAACTTCAGTAAACTATTAATATTTCTGCAGAAACTGGGTAATTTCAACATATGTACCTTAGCATTCTATAATTTTGGATTTTTGTGACTCAAAAAACCCTTGGCTTTGAAGGAAAAATAGTTTCATTTTAAGTCCAAATGAAACAGAGACTACAGTATTCTGTGTTTGAAGTAAACCATATTTAGCATTGTATCATTTTAAATTTTAAATTTTGTGATTTGTACCGATGATAAAATACTAGTGTTCAATTTATGGTAAATGATATTCAATATATTGTGTTATTTGGACTTGTAGTATCTGTATAAAACATAGCCTGTGGCTCCAACTAATACAATTCCTAAAGCCGTCATCAGTAGATAGTTGCCTCCTTGAGGTGCAATTCCTTTCATGTGCCTGCAAGAAAAATATAACAATGGTTAGCATATAGCAAGTTTGGTCTGGATACATTTTTCCACATGGCTTTAATTTCAGTGAGAGCATTTGGCGCAGTCGTTGTGGATAAAAATCCCAATCGAGAGGTTGAGTGTTCAAGACTCACTCACGCCATTTGCTTGTGCCCTCGGGCAATGCACTTTACTCACATTGCTTCAGTCTACCCAGGTGTATGATGGGTACTGGCAAATTGTTGGGAAGTAGCCTGGCGTCCCCTCCAGAGTATCATACTCTCAATCCGCTTCATGCTACTGAAACTAGAAATAAGCTCCAGCCCTATGAGCCTTCAGGTTTGGAAAAGGGTTTACTTTACATTAATTTCAGCAGTAAGTAATAAACAAAACAATATATCTATACTTTACCTAAAACATACATGGAATATTCATTGAAACAACTGATCAGCTAAACATATACCAAAGCTTTTTAAAAGTAGTTATTATTTATTTATTTATAATTACAGAATGAAATACAATAAAATACAAAGAGACAAGGGTTAGCATAGAGCTGTAAAATATAAATGAATAAATCACAGTTTTTTATTACAACTTGCTGAAATTTGTATCCAGTCCCTATCATTGTTTAACATAAAGTCAACAACTCTATTTTAAAAGTTGTTTCCTTAAACCAGAAAATTTCAATAATACCCTAATAACATATACTGTAGCAAGCTCACATTAAGTATAAGCGCTCTCAATGTTGTGAGGTTGGATCTAGGATCCAGCAAAATGGGGGTTGGGTGGGTATGGCAGCCCTTCCCGAAGCTGAGTGGCTGTGGTTTTCGGGCGTGATTTTGACAAGCAGCAAAACTAGGTTATTTTGCACATTTTCCATCTTACAATCTTTTAGTTCTGCCACAGCCCCATGTGTGTGTCTGATTTTGGGGTAAATTTTAGACACGGTGCCTCTAATATAAGTGGGTGGGGGGGAGAAACTACATTTTACCAATACAATAATAGGGAAACGTGTCGGCAACCCCAACTGCCCCACCCCAAGATCTGAAATGCTGCTCCACAATTGTCAAGGTTTGACATAGTAGTATACAACAAGTTGCCAAGGTCTGACATGGTGTACCACATATTGACAAGTTTGTTTCATTACTGAAAAAAGGGTCACATGCAAATGCACGAATCAGCAAAATCTAGTACAAACTTTGCATGAATGAACTGAGATGCTGTCACAATATACCAGGGCAGTGTTACGACTCAAATACGATGGCTAAATGGTTAAATGTTTAAACATTTATATAGCGAAAAATACTAAAGTCTCCATGTGCTTCAGGATCTTTCCCCACCTGACTTTAACTTCCAAGATGGGCAAAAAAGAAGCGTTTGGTCAGATGTTGGCCTCAAAGTACGAGTGCATGTTGAGGAATGAAATTGAAGAAGGTCAGAAATATATTGTGGAGATGAATTATGGATGGACTTGAAGACAAATAAAGTGATTATAAAAATAAAACGATGCTGCTGCTATAATGGATGTTTTTTTCACGACTACAGTAGCAACATGGTATCATCAATCCAGTATGGTGGAACACAATACAAATATGCATATGATGCAATAAAATTTTCAATAATCATCATGCTCCACTGTACCAAAATCATGTGGGAAAGGGACATTACTTAATAAAAGCAGTACAAATCAAATCATGCCAATGACAACACACCCCTCCCCTCCTCCATTACTACACTTTCAGCCTCCACTATCTTTAATATGTGGCAGAGCCAAACCAAATGAGACATAAGTCGTTTTTTATAATAGGCAGCAATTTAAAAATGGTCATTTTTCACACTTTATTTTAATTAAAAAAATATACAGTTCATACATTAAACTTTCATACTACCTTAACAATTTTCAGATATATGGTCAAAAAATGTTTTAAAAAATGCAATTTTGTATGACTTAATAGCCAATGTATACTGATACAGATTTCCAAATGCAGTTTTCTCAAAACTTACATTTTAAATGTTGAAACTTTGATTGTTCGTAACTTTGCAAGGAAACATTGGATGAAACCGATTGTTTTTGCATGTTAAAGATAATAATGTTTAGTTGAAAACTCAATTTTCCAACTTATGTATCATTTGGCTTGGCTCTGCCACATATGTTAATCACACAAAAGCAAATATAAAATTATTTCCTAAAATACAATGAAATATGTTAACTGATGAATCGGAGTCACAGTCAGGACAAAACTAAAATAAAAAGCATCGTTAATTAGTAAAAATTATAAAATTAAGTGAGAAATATAATTTTCATTGTTCGAAAATAATATGGACTACATACACATGTTTTAATAATTAGAATAAGAGCAGATAATTTCACAATAATGTAATGTATTGCTTGAAGGTTTGAATGGCGAGATGTCAATAAACATATAATGTTTGTGGTACACAATGTACATAGTTGTAGGCTACTCTATGTTTTGATCGATGTTCTTTAATCGTCCTCATGAGTGTCCCAAGGAGGATCGAAGCACATCAATCGAAATGTTGATTAGCTCACAAAGCATACATATTGTACTGCAAATGTTATATGTTCAATTATGTAATGATTGAAGAAAGTGAATTGAGTCAACAAAAAAATAAGGTTTAATAAAATAATTTTTGAGTTTAAGACACAAGTGCTTTGAATTGGTCTCTGAAGAATTGACTACGGTATACATCCAAACTTGCCTAAGTCGAATACAGTCTAAGTCAATTCATTTTTCATGCCAGATTGATGAGGTTTTTCTTGAATTAACAATAAAAGTCAAGTCATTTTAAGTCAAATTTGTTTTCAATTTGTTTTTGGGATTTGTCTTAGGCAAGCTTGACAGTATGTTTTTAATTTTTCATAGTGGCCTTGTTGAAAGCATAAATTTATTTTTTAGTAGATTACTTTTCATAAACACAAAGTTTGAGTAAGTGCTCTAAAAATGCTAAAAATAATTTAAGCATCCGAGCATTACATTAAAAAAAAAACAGAAAACTAGTTTAGTAAAGTGTACGGACTGCTGGGCAATTTTGATGATTAGTAGGCTCCATGCAGCAGTGGTTATTCATGCATGAGCAGACACATAACAAATAGAGCACTGTAACCTGTTATCAAAAAATAAAGAGCCGAGGATAGTCTCCTTGATCCAGACTGCAGATGGATGCTCAACGAGCAGGCCTACACCTTTAAAGCGGCTGAAATAAACAACAGGAGATTTTAATAGAAGGATTGGATAAACATAAACCAAATTGAAGATCACTTACATTAACATTTATTTAGCAACAGTGTAAACATTTTACTGATGAACTGGCCATACAGAACAGACACCCTAAGGTCAGAGAAAAGTGTCCACTTTGGTTCAGTTTCAGCCGATAGAGAACCAAACTTTTAAAAATCAAGTATACGATATCTGAAAACTTAATTCTTTGTCTTCATCACTAGACAAAACAAGGAGAGTTAAATGCATTTTAAGGATTTCCTATACAACAATCTCACTAGGTTAATTTATTTTTCTAATTTTTAGACAAAATGATAAAACTGGACCCATGGACCCTTTTTTTGATTTTCATTTAGGCATTATGTCGAAAGCAGTCATTTTTAATGTGTAGTAGTCATTGGTTACTTGCCGAATGGTTATAGTGAGCAGGGGCAGATGCAGACTTTTGGAAAAGGGGGGGGGGGAGATGGGTGATGGCAGAGAGACAAAAAATTTTGGGGGTCTTAGATGTCCGGAAATGGCATCAGGAGCGTGTTAAGGGATCAATTCTTGTCTTATAATTACTAAATATAGTATTTTGTAGACAATGTTAATATTGTTGACATACTTTGCTTTCCGAAAGGTGGGTCGAAGCAGGTCTTCACAGCCCCTCCCCCCAAAATCCGCCCCTATACTAGTGGGTGGCCGCTTATACTGTAGTAGGCAGATTTTCATCTGTATTAAAATTAAATAAGTATTAAACATACTACAAATACTAAGATACAAAACATGATAGAATGCAGTATTTCGACATAAATTATGTCATCATAATGTGCACTATTCATATGATTACGTCGGAATTTGAGTATACCTTGTAATTTGATGTTTAAGATTAAATTAAAATTTAAAATAAGATTAAGGCATTTTTGGTGATTAATGGGCATTCATATTTAATACGGAACGCTGGAATACAGGGCCCGCAAAAATCTGCAAATAATTTAGATTCATTTTATTCTCAATTTATCTGAATTATTAAATTGACTAAGACTGGATAAAACAGGTTGCTTTACAGTTAGAAACTATTTTATGAAAAAAAAAAAAAAAAACAATTTCACTCAATAACTTAACAAACACAGACAACAGTACATAGTTGTACTTTATGAAAAACATAAAACAAAAGACATGAGATGTCAATCATTAACACAAATATCACTAGCACATAAAGTTGGTTTAGTGCAGAGGGTTTTAGCTTAGCTTTTTTTGCTAAAAGCATGCTGATAATGAAATGCAAACAGGAATATGTACAAGACATGTCATGAATGTACAGTATGATGAAAAATACAATCTCATTGTATGATGAGTAACCCATTGTGAGCAGTGTACACCTTCAAATTACAGCAATACTTTTTTTAATGTTACCAATGCTTACCCTTTGAAAAAAATAACACCCTCTGACTAGGTAGATCTACCATGTTAAATTACTAGGGAGGTCCACCTAGCAACACAGAGAACTACCTAGTAAGGTATAGAATTGCCCTGCCTGTTGATGTTATTAATACCTTGAGGTTTATTCTAAACAAGGGCTATATTTTCCTATGTATACTTGTAGAGCATTGCTGACCATCCTTGGTAGTATCCCTTGATATGGTAGTTTTTATAGGGTTAACCCTGTTAACTACCTTTATCCACCTTGTTACTTCCATTATCTACCATGTTAACAGTGTTATTTTTTTTTCAAAGGGTAAGGCCTCCAGCGCTCAATAAACTAACGTTAGGATACCTCAATATGAGCAAAACCACCAAGATATCACAAAAAAAAAAACAAATAGTTATAGTAAGTTTTAAAATGAGGGGTCAATTATCAAAATTGAATATCTATAACCAAAATTAAAGAATAAAATAGACAAAAATTTCCTTTGTATTTGTTTATATTTCCTGTTACTTATTGGCTTATTTTTCAATAATTTCTTGTGTGATAACTTGGTGATGTTGCCATGCCAAGCCCCATATACCTTAATAGAGCTTGTGTCATTTTTCATACCTCAGACCTTTCACTACAGGGGCGGATCCAGGATCAACCGAAATGGGGGGCCAACTTTCATGTCAACGTGGGCGTGGTTGCCAGTTTTCTTCAAAATTATGCAACAAAATGTATTTTTTGGTTTCAAAAGGGGGGGGGGGGGAGGTTCCGTTGGGCCCCCCTTGGATCAGTAAGTTATTTGTTGTTCCACTATCCTTGGATTTGTTCCAGGTTAATGAGGTATTAAATAGTTGTGAATTGTTATTAGAGCGGTAATCTAACTTTAGTTTCCCGAGGACAGGTCAGTCTAATAGTATTTTATTGATGAGTTGGTAATTGTTTGGTATTAATCATTTTATTGTAAATTACATGCAATTTAGTTACACTGCGATTTGTGACCATGATATATGAATAATTAAATAATATAATTGTTTCATACTATGACATTGCCAAAGCTTGTAAGAAACTAAAAAAACATGATATGGATGCGAATTCTAAATAAACGGATAATATGACATAATAAGAAGCAATGTTTAAAATTGGAACTGGAAATGGAAATTTATTCAGAAAAAATATAGTCAGCTCAGCAAAAGCAACTATCCGGAAAACCAAATTAATTTCCACCACTTATTAATTTTCAAAATGACAACGATGGGTATTGAATGTAGATGAAATAAAATAAATTACAATACTGCCCTAGTATAAGCCCACTAAATTAAACCAGGATTCCCAGTCAGTGTGTTATGTGAACATATGTGAGGTGTCACCACAAAATGAGTCGTGTTGTACAAAAAATCAAAATTGATTTATTATTATATTCTGATGGATGATTTTATAAGCGTTAAATTGGTTTTTAAATGAGGTTCATAGCTTCAGTATAACCAAATAATTTTAAACATAGTTGTATGAAAACACATTTTTGAGAAAATCGACATTAAAGATAAACAACTGTTGACTTCCTGTATGTTTTTCCATTGATTTTGAGAAAAAGCCTTTACAAAACGAAGTTTTAAAACATTTTTATTGTAAATAAACAAACAGGATGTTTGTAATTATAAAATTTAAGTAACAAACTTCCCAAAACAAAAAAAATCTAATTTTTGTAAAATTATGACTTTCTACCTATTTTATGAATATCTCAAAATGACCTGGCGTACAACACGACTCATTTTGTCATGACACCTCACATATATCTTAGTATAAACCTGTTAACCATGAAAATGAAATCGCAGTAAGCTTTTTGGTAGGCTTATACCCAGACATAAAAAACAGACATTTTATGTATAAATAAAATTAAATGTTTGGAGAACTTCAGAGATAATACGGTAAATATACTTAAGATGACAACAGCCAAATGTAACTAGAATGCAAAAAACTTATTATTGGGAATGTTTTGAAAGCTTACAAAAACAATTTGCCCTAAAAAAATAAAAAATGACAATGTTGTAAACAGCTTTAAATATGATTTGGAAGAAGTGGTAATAAGTTGTATGAAACTTACGGATATGCCGCAACAGTTGCTAATTTTGTGTATACGTCCTTATTTGGTCTTGACTTGCTTGAGAAAGTTTGCGGGGGCGGTAAATTGTGTTGCGAGCAGAACTGAGCTGGTTGTACCTCGTGGTCCTGTCGAACCGGGTGCATGTCACTTTTTGCCGCGATCATTAAACATGGGACGTTTAGTCTTTCAAAATGTGTCTGCAGGAAAATATTTAACATTAATATAAATAAAAAGGTATCAATGATTTATTTATTATTAATTGAAGTAAAGCAACATGTCAATGTTATCCTGCAGCAGTTACTGCATAATTCAGCTAGTAATTCGTTTCCCAATTGGCTTAGAAACCAAAAGATACTGGGTGTGGAAAGCAGGATTTCTTGCCTTGAACAAGACATTCATTCATAGAAGCCTATATGAAGAGCGACTATCTAAAGTGACTGTAGAGGTCACCAGACCAGTCTAACTTTGGCTTGAAACGTTAGAGAAGATTTGAAAATTTTATTTAAAGAAGACTTTAACTGTAAATATTTTTTGTATATAAAGATTTATATGTTGTAAATGTGTTTGTTAATTTGTATGATTAAGACATTTTTAAAGTGTTATTCAAGTTAATAAAAACCAAGTAAAATGTTGAAAGAAGAAAAGGAAATAAATCATGGAGCGGCTCAAAATGGTTTTTCGAAAATAAATATAAAGTATGTGTTAATACATAATTTTGGGACACTAATCAGAACTAGTTCTGGAACTGAAAATTACAGAAAATATGTCAAGCTGGCTGAAAGTTTGGTAGCACTATCAAACTCATGGATGTATTAAACTGGTATTCCCCCCCCCCCCCTCCCGAAAACTATTGAAGTCCAGTTGGTTCGTTAAATAGGCTTCGTTGAGAAGAGAAAACAAAACCAAAAGTGAGTTTATTTTTGGTTAACTTAGGAAAAAGATGGTAGCATAATAAAAACAATGTAAGATGGGTGTGGCTTAACAAAAAAAATGACTAGTCGAATACAGCCCATGTGGCATTTATGGGCTGCTGTTATCAACGAGTGCGATTTGATTGGTTGTATTTTAAACTGTTTTCTTTAGGAGACACTTCCATGGAACTGCAAATCTGGGTAATGTATCCAATAGAAGTTCACCATACAAATAATAAATTAACATAAATCTATGTTAACATTCAAATTGACTCTGATGAAGCTCTCAAATAAGTGTTTCTTTCATAACAGGGTTGTATGCAGAATTTACCTTAAAATTGTGAACAGCATATTCAAACGTCCTGGCATCTGATATATCATACATTAAACAAGCAACATCACATGCTAGATCTTCTGATGTTAATTCATCTGATATTCCAACATCAATTTCATGAAGCTAAAATAGTGAAAGAAAAAATATATATATAATTAGAACCCTTAGTTATTTATATGCTTAAATGTGAGGTGTCGTGACAAAAAGGTCATTTTGAGATATCCACAAAAATAGATAGAAAGTAACATTTTATAAAACTATCCTGTTTATGTTTAATTACAATAAACATGTTGTTGAACTACATATTGTAAAGGTTATTTTCCAAAATCAATGAAAAAACATGCAGGAAGCCAAAAGTTGTTTATCTTTAAAGTTGATTTTCTCTAATGTATCAATGTATAAGTTATCGGGATATATTTTAAATGGATGAAACTTACCAGCAGGTATTTCTCTTGACCATACACTTGTATTGTATTAATAACGTACGATGATAGATGTTCCGGTTTCATGTTGGGGGAGTCTAACGTCCTTGACACGAGACCCTGTAGGAATGACGTCTTACCAACACCTTTCGGTCCAATCACATTACATTGGAATACCGTCTTTGATGTCTGGCGTTTTTCAACATCAATTTTTCTATCTCTTGTAACTACAATAAAGAGGAGGCAATTTATTACACCCAGAGAAATGTATAAATGCTACGCTCACGCTAAGGTCATATTTTCCTTCGCCAAATCGGCGAAAGATGGCCGATTTTTTTTCGCCAAATAACAAAGACTTTAGCCAAATTTTAAATACGATAAAAACCTTTAAAAGTTATTAAATTTGTCGGTGGATACATATCACATGTATATGTTGTTGATGTGTTATGCTTATACTTTATATCCATTGATAAACTGTAGGTAAA
>JAOTQE010129664.1:0-12171 GCA_025631205.1 Nesometra sesokonis
CTACCATTGAAATTTGACTTCCAATCAAGAGTATTAAAGTCAAGTGATATGTTTTGGAAGTTACCCTTCCTATAGTCGAATTTAGCCACTGAGTTCCCAATGCCTTCATCATGATTAACAGAGTAGCAAACAAAGTCCCAAGTTAAACCAACATGATCACTTTTCCCCAATGGTGCTACGATTTGTACATTAACAACCGAGTTTTCATCATTGGTAAGAACCAGATCAAGCAGTGAGGGTATCTGGCCATCTCTGTATCTGGTCTCCATTTCGATATGTTGGGATAAATATAAATCATTCACTAATTCCAAAAACAGGTAGACTGGGTTATTTGCACTACAATGTGCTATTCCAATAGACCAGTCAATTTCAGGAAAATTAAAATCGCCAAAAATTAAAGCATGTGAAAAGCATCTAAAATTAATGTTCTTTAAACCGTCAAATAACAACTGATCATTTTCTTCATCAGAATTTGGGCTTCTGTAAACAACTCCAACCAGCATAGTATCTTTGATGGAATATATTCTACTGTAAAGGCACATATGGTACGCCATAAATCACCAACCCGTTATGATTTTTGCCAATTCTGCGTTCCATGGATATGAATTTAGTCCTGCGCCCTCTATAGTTCCGTCAATCGTTCTTTTTCGTACTTCGTAAACATGGGCAAAGCCTACCACTGGCAAAAAGTAGGAAGTGTTTTGGGCTTTTTTATTACAGTACATGGAAAAGTATGTCATTAACAAAGTAAGGTACTGTTGTTGATAAACATTTCTAAAACAAAGTTAGGTTTCCATTAAAATTATAGCCCTAGAATAAAACCTAGCATAAGCTTCAAACCTTGGGCCTAGCCCCTTCTTCGTCCTTTCGTCAGGTTTGATTTCACCTGCTCACGACCGGACCAGGACCCTAGGTCTATCCGGCCTTGAGGTCTAGGCCTAGGTGAATCAGGCTATAATTAGGCCCTAGTAGGGTAGGCTTTCTGTGTTACGTATAACGTGGGTAATTGTTTAAAAAGAAATAAAGTATAGGCCTAGAAGGGGCCTATTTTGAAAAAAAAAGTATTTAAAAATTAATTTGCCAGTTTAGACCTGATCAAACCTCACCTGATCTTGTGTTCAGACAAAATATCATAAAATAAAGTATGTATGGATGCAATTTATTCAGTTGTAGTATGCTATTTAAAAATCCACCTCAGAGTAAAACTAGATACTGTAACATGATCATAGTTTTTATAAAGTAAAATAAAAATTAATTTCTAAAAAAAATCCTATGCTTTACAACCAAGTATTAAATAAGTGGAATGTGTAATAAAATAAATCAATTCATCCCACATAAGTTGGATCAAGATTCATGCCTGTACATGTATCAACTGAGGCAAATGAACAACCTCTAAGTCTTGTTGTATCAAGTTAAATCTTTGTACTATGCATCAACATTGTTTTCTGTCAGTTCACTGCTGCATTTTTGGCATCCCCATGTATTTCAACCACTAAGTAAACTTAAAGTTGTCTTCAATGGAAATTAAACCTGGTTTATTGGCATGTCGAACAGGTATCCTTTATACCACTCGACTACCCTACACTAACTTATAATTAATGTATCATTTTGTTTATCATTTCATAAAGCCGTAGGTAACACCGGTAGCTAAATGGAAGAAGAGGCAGCCATTCTTGAAGGGTTTCTCTGCCCCATGTGCAAGAGAAACTTGAATTCAGTATACCAGTTACAAGCCCATTTTGAAGAGGTTCATGGATCTGATGATAAGTTTGGAGGCCAGCTGAAAGGTTTCATAGGTAAGGTTGCAGTTCTTCACATTCTACCTATTGTTAATTTACAGGGACGGATGCAGATTTTTGGAAAGTGAGGGGGGGCAATAGACAGTCAAAGTTTTAGGTGGTACAGGTACATGCTCCCCTGGGAAAATGTGGTATTGAGATGTCTTATGATTACTGAATAGACAATGTTAATCATATTCATACATTTTACTTGTAATTAGGCCAAATAAAAAAAACAAACTTTTTTAGCGTCACTGCTCCTTCCTGAATTTTCGGGCCGCCTCTAATTTTTTTATTACCATTTTTATATGATGAAAATTTGGTAGTAGGCCTAAGTGTTAAATTAATGGCACAAAATAACATTTTATAACATAATGACTGTTTTTAATTAAATTAGTAAATACAAATGTCTTCAAAGTTTTGGTTTTAATAGCAAAGAATGATGTTTGCATTGATTTTTGTTAAAATTAAGTTGGATTCTCTTCATGAAACCAACTGTCCATTAGCCTGATCTCCATCAACCCTATTCTGCATATGCAGTAGATGTTCCAACTCAAACCAAAAAAATAGAATGTTGACTTTTTGTAGCGTAATAGCAATATTTGATATGGACCAAAGATGCAATATATCAATACAAACATTAACTCCACTTCAACAGAAAAAACAAAATTTCCTGTCTACAATATTGACAGACAGATAAAAACAAAGTTCTTGTTAAACCTCCTGCCCCCACCTGATTTATTTTTACCAATGCTAAACAATTTGTGAGGTGTCGTGACAAAATGAGTCGAGTTGTACACCAGATTAATTCTTCCTGTTTATGTGTTATTACAATAAACATGTTTTTGAACTACATTTTGCAAAGGCTGTTTTTCAAAATCAATGGAAAAACATACAGGAAGTATAAGCAGTTGTTTTATCTTTAAAGTCGATTTTCTCCAAAGTGTGTTTTCATACACCTATGTTTTAAAATGATTTTTTTCCAGTTATACTGAAGCTATGAACCTCATTTAAAAACCAATTTAAAGCTTATAATCTCTTCTATCCAACTACAACAATAACTCAATTTTGGTTTTCTGTACAACACGACTCATTTTGTGGTGACACCTCACATTTATTTTTTATCTGACTTAATGTTGCAGTTGTTCATATTCCTTTCTACCTATTGATAATTTATGATTTAATTATTTTGACAAAATCTTACTATAGTCAAACTTGTGTTTAAAGTCAAATCAAAAGTGACATTGGAAAAAAATTGACTTAGAAAAAATTCCACTTACAGATTTTTATTGAATGTAAAACACATTAATCTAGCATTTAAAAATGATTAGAGGTGATGTTGACCTAGACACGTTTGATTGTATTTGCTTCTGCGATGAGTGCTCAACAAGAAACAGTTGTCGCTTTTAGTAAAATATCTTTATTTCATGGGTGAGAGATTTTCACAAAATT
This sequence comes from Nesometra sesokonis, assembly GCA_025631205.1. Taxonomy (NCBI): domain Eukaryota; kingdom Metazoa; phylum Echinodermata; class Crinoidea; order Comatulida; family Antedonidae; genus Nesometra; species Nesometra sesokonis. The sequence continues at coordinate 3,231 of JAOTQE010129664.1, forward strand.
CAGAAAGTAAAGACACTTATCATCAGCGCTGTCAATCTTATGAGAAATAATTCTTTTTTCATTTTTTAAAGGAAAAGCTAAACGAAAGATTTTAGGAAAGAAGGATGATTTTGACTATGATGATGGCTACTCTGCAATGCACTCATCAGCTCCGCTATCAACATCAGGTGGTGTTGAAAATTCTGGGTCCCAAGGAACTGACCCCTTCACATGGGGTGCTGAATTTGGTAATTATTAATAATTATGAATTGCTATTAAAAAATAGAACAATAAAAACTGTGTGTAGTAAAAAAATTAAATTTAAGAAGATAATATCAGTTCGGAAGCAATCCTAATAAGGTTGGGTATTGGGGACCTTGAGTTTCTTCTCTGATCTAGAAGGATACGATTATATGGACATTTTTTTCTTATTTTGATTTGATTTTTTAGGTATTGTAGAACACCAAAGATAACCCATGAAAGTCCGAAGTGGACCTGTTTCCAGTAGGGTCCTTCTGGTGGTGATTGGGCAGTACACCGGGAGACAATCCCCTACTCTTTTTCAAAGAGTGCACTGCGTCCTTTAACATGCACATGAGCTATGTTGTACATGGGACAGACGGTGGGCTAGTAACTTGTATTTCGACCCTCCAGCCAAAACACAAAGAGAGGGGCGTGGTGTTGAATTGAACCCTAGACCAGTGATAAACTGTTTAGCACAGTGATTTCCACCAGCTAAACCAACTGAGCTAAATGCCACACATAGCAGTGCGAAAGGATGTTTAAAAGAATAGCATGACACTCATGGATCCACATGACTGACATGTCTAGAGAAGAAAGCTCAAACACAGGCCAAACATTCTCTAACCTCATGGATCCACTGACCGACATGTCTAGAGAAAAAAGCTCACAGACGGGCCAAACATTCCGTACCCTCTTGACTAATCGAGGACTGTATAAAATGTAGTTGTAATGTAATGTAATTGGATTTATATAGCGCCTTATACAGTAGAGTTTCAAGGCGCTGTGGAGCAGATGTTACTCATTCATATGACAGGCACGTATTAATCTGTCCACATCAAGAGATGTATGGACAAGTACACGGGGGTAACCCCCTATTTGTCTCGGAGGATGTACTGGGTTCTTTATAATGCACATGAGCTGTATGTGTACACAGGGCCTACAGTTTATAGTCCTTTCTGAGAAGACTTGTTCCACCATCAGAACCATGGTGCAAGTGGGCCTCAAAACCCAAGCTGTGCTGTAGTAAATATCAGAAATATTAGATCTCCAGCATGATTTAAATTTTATCATTCATTTTTTAACTTTTTTACAACGATTAAAACACTGTTTCAAATCGGTAATTTTGGAATAACGTCAGTAAGAAATTGGCTTAAATATGTCCAAGAAAATAAAGTATTTAGACATAATTAAAGTTTTCAGGCCAGTGAAAACAAATTTATACATTATCAACAAGTATTTATGTTCTTACAAGCCTTTAGGCTTTATAGAGGCAAGGCCATATTTACTTGATCTTGTAGGGTACAGCTCGCATAGACAGAGCACCAGATATAATTTTGTACAAATTGTATCATGTATTGCAGAGAATAACAGACATCAAGGCCAAAGTGACCTTAATAAAAGTACAGACACTGAGGCCAATTGAGAAAATACTGGAGGAAGTAGCCTTGACAGCCTTTGATAAATTCGAGTCCTAAATTCTAAATGTGCCTATTTTACAGGTGCCACTAGAAGCCATGTGCAGCTATTCAAGTCAATTAGAGGTTCAAGGATAAACCACATTGTTGTTGAGACTAATAAGCTGGTGATTCGCTTGGAGAAGCTTGTGAGATTCTATGATACAGAACCTGAGAAGTCGAAGAAGAAGGGTGAGCTTGATTTTGATTTGATTTATTCAATGTTGGTAGTGTGCGTATTTCCCATGCAGACCTTGCCGTAACTTTTTTTGCCAACTAGACAACTGAGCTAGTTGGCTACAGTTTTGAACTGGCCCAAGGGGTATTTTACTATTCCAGTATATTTTCAAAGGTTTGCCATGTATATGTATATACAGTAAGAGGTGTTATCGTATACATATACATTTTTAATTATAAATATTTTAATTTATGAATTACACTTTTATATACAATACAGTAAAATTTAATTAGATTTGGCAAAATACAATAATTTATGGCGAAAATTAGTGGTTACATTATTATTTTATAAAAGAATTAGTAAATTAAATAGCTTGAAACAGTATTGTAGAAATTATTAAAGATTTGAAAAAAATATTGTTTAACATCATTTGTTTTCCAACAGCATATGAAAAAACAGTAGTTCCATGGGCACCAGATGCTGATGTGAAGCTATGCCCTAGCTGTGCGGTAAAGTTCAACCTAGCTAACAGGCGCCATCACTGTCGACTTTGTGGTAGTATCATCTGTAAAGATTGCTCCGAGTTTTTGCAAGATGGTTTTTGTGGTAAGTTTTCCTCAGTTGTTAGCATCCTTCAGTCTCAAAAGACTATAGAGTTGTGCTGTGGATGGAGTTTCTACAATATATCTAGCTTGAACAAACCGATTTGGGAATGGTCTGAACACTGGCATCAGGTGTAGTCTGTTGCTGGTCCAACTGCATGGTTTGTGCGTTACTAAAACTAACATATAATGCTAGATCCTAGATAAGCAAAAAATCACTGAAGCAACTTACTTTATCACTGAGCGCATAGAGGCTTTTTGCATTATACGCTACAAGAATTTAACTATTATTTATTTATTATTATAGTTGGTTTTTTAAGTTTTGCAATAGGTTATGATAAAACTCACCATGTCAGATATTACAATTATGAATGACAGGAACCCTTCAGAGTGTTACCCTTAAATTTATGTTTTTTTTTCAAATTATAAATATAATTTATTCGTTTAATCGTTAAGTTATAGAACTGTAGTGTATGTATAACGTGATGTGTGTCATACAAGCTCTTTCTAATGACACAGCATCATCATGCAAGTATCAAATGAGTTACCCATGGTCTGTTTTAATTCACAATTACAGCTTTAGTAAAGTCCTATGATATATTTACTCAATGTAAAATTTCTAATAATTAATGTTAAGTTTAAATTGTTGAAAAACCAGTCAAATTTACTGACTGACAGTTTCGGACACCCTAACTCTTCAGAGTGACGGCTCTGTTGTCAATCTGTTCACTGGTAGGTGGCGGTCGCCTAACAGCATGACTCATCTCTGTTCATGGTCTTGTTTCCTGTACGTCTTATTCATATCGCCTCCTTGATGCGTCTGATGGTTTCATCTGCATTCTCTATGATCTTGTGGTGGTTCCAATCAATGATGTGATTTTCTTTTACGGCGTGGTCTGCTATAGCTGATTTGATTATTTCCAATTGAGAGTCCTTGCGAGACTGGCAAGTATAATTCTTTCTCTTATGTACTTTTTCTGTTTCATTTTGGTGTTCCTTAAGTGTCAGTTTGGTCAATAAATTTGATTGGTTTATAAAAAATTTAAACTTAACATTATTGTATCTTCAAACCAGATGAACATTTTCAGTAATACTAATCATTGAGTTTTAGTTAGGTCAAATAACAAAACAGATTCAAGAATTGCATGGTAGAATTTTTATATATTTACTTTATTTAATTTTCAATAACAGCAAAAGTTGTTAAATTTGAGAAATCATCACAGAGGCCGGCAGGAGCTAAGAAAGATGAAGAAGAAATGGGAATACGTGTTTGTTTGAATTGTGAGAAGATGGTTCTGAGAATTCATCAACAAAATCAAGAAAGTTTCACAAAATCGGACATTGTAAAATTATATGAGGTTAGTTAGATTTGGTTTGATGTAGTTACTTATTTTTTATTTATTCTATCTTTACACTGAATATCAATTTCAGTGCTAAAACACTGATTTCCAAAGTGATTGAGTTTAAACAAACTCTTAAAAATATTAAAATATGAAAAACAAATTCGAACTACAAGGTTCAGTAAACATAAAAGTAACATCTTGAAATTTATGATGCATAAATTATATATCATTTTTTTTGTATTAAATAGTATGCAAGGTAAACAAAATAAGATGTTAATAATAGTATTAAAGGTTAGAGATGTAATTTTTGACATTTGAAAGTTTCATAGTTTTAAAGTTTGTTTTAATGTCATCTGGGAGGTTGTTCCATAATTTGGTTGAATGATATGTAAAAGTTTTTTTACCTTGCATATTATTCCAAGAAGGTACTATAAGTGTATTATGGCTTTGGCGTTGTGTACATCATTAAAAATAAATTTTGTTTACACCATCCCAAAGAAATTAAAATTGTAATTACTGTAGTTACCATGTCAAAATTAGTCTACAGTAGTTATTGCAATAATGTATTATTGCAGTATTTAAGTATAATGCATTTACTGTAATCTGGTGCCATTATTTGCTTTGGTGATTGCATTGATACAAAAGTGCGAGTTGTATGGCCGAGCGATAAAGGCAGGGGAACCGTGGACCATAGCAACAGCACGGGTTTGAGGCCCGCTTGCACCATGGTTCTGGCGGTGGAACAAGTCTTCTCGGATAAGGACTATAAACAGTGCATACATATGGCTTGTGTGCACTATAAAGAACTTAGTACATCTTTAGAGATGAGTACACTTGTCCCAAAGTTGGTTTTAATTCATAGGTGAGGTTCTATGAAAATTTTAGTCATTAAAAGGATTAAAAATAGGAAACAAAGTCCTACCGTGATATGTTAGAATACCAAATATATCTTTAATGCTATATTTGGAAAAAAATGTGAATATTATAATTATAATAATCATTTAACTGATGTTTTTTATTTCCAGAAACTTTCAAATGTAAAGCAACAGATATTATCAGAGGCACCGAGATACAATGCTATTGCAGAGGCACTGAAGTAAGTAAAATAAACAGTGTTACTTATTGTTACTTTTTATGGAATAGTTGTTTAGAATAGTCAAGAATATTATACTATTTTTCCAAATATTATTTTATTCATTGGAAGGGTTGCACCGTAAACTATGGTAAGATCTAGGTGGTAGATTAATGAAACTTGCTCAGCCAAGACTTACTTTTTTATACTTTGTTTCAGAAAATTAAAATTTGAAAGAAAAGAAAATGTTATTTTTGGCATTTTAGTGATCCTCCAACACAAAAATTCAAAGTTTAAAAAAAAAATACTTCTATTTCATTCTTTGGTTCATTATTGTTTTTGAAAGGGTAACTATTGTTTTAATAATCATCAATTATAATTGTTTTAAGCAGAAACATACGGCTCATGTGCATGTTAAAGAAAACATTGGAAAAGGTGTATCATCATCAGAAGAACTTCACTGGAAACAAGTCTTGGTGTATCACACTGAAATATGCCTTTCGCATCAATAGACATTTTATAATTTGCTTAGACTAATTGTGTTTTTGACTTAAGACAACTTCAAGCCAAGATCATTAAAACCAGGGCCACCTTTGTTAGGCCATGTTGGCTCAAAAAGATTTGCTTTACTTATGTTGTTACTAATGTCAGGCCATAAGAATTAGTTTCAATTATTTATTATTAATAATTAGATGGCATTCTTGAGGTAAAAACTTGAACTATATTTGATGTTACTTTTCAGCTCTGGTGAAATGGATCATGATCTGAATCATGCAAATGAGTTCAGAGCTCAAATTCTCAAAATGTTTGATCTGATGGATTTGATAAGGTATGTAATTTGTATCAGAAGAATATATAGTACACAGGGGATGATTTAGTGAGATTTTGAAAGAAATAACACCCTCTAACAAAGTGGATCTACCATGTTAAATTACTAGGAAGATCTACCTAGAACCATAGAGAACTACCTAGTAGTTAGGTTGTTACTGTTGATAGCTTAAGGTCAATAAGTAATCGACTGTTATGATGTCAGTACTAATTAGTCTGAAGGTCTATTAATGGCTGTATTTTCCTATGTGCTTGTATGGGATTGCTGACCATATCCTTGGTAGCCTCCCTTGAAAAGGTAGCTGACATTGTGTTACTTGGTTAGTGGGATGATAGTAAGGTTGGTGCATGATTGTTTTTACAGGGTTAACCCTACCTATATCTCTACCTTGTCACTACAATTGTTCACCATGTTAACAGAGTTATTTTTTTCTAAGGGGGGGGGGGGTGTTTTTTTTCTTGGCAAATTAAAAACCATGAGGATAAGGTCTTTCATCTGAATTAACCAGAAAGCTGATACTAACCACTGTAGACTACTATGAAAACCAATACATTGGGTGAACACCTACATAATATAATTTTTTAGAGTTTACAGAATTTAGTTACAGTGTGCAACAACAACAAACAAAAACAACAATAAAAACAATAATAATTGATACTACAAATTGAATAGTGAGGAAAAGTATCAAAGGCGCAGTGTAAACTAAAGCTAGTAATTAAAAAATGAGTTTTTTGGAAGATTTAAGTGCAGAGATAGAAGTAGACAATCTTACAGAAAGAGGTGGACTAATTCAGAAATCAACAACAGTGGATGTAAAGATGCCTCATTAGTATTAATTGATGAAACCAAAGCGGTTTTTGGGAAAAATGTTGAAGTTGAATAAGTTAAAAACTTGTTACAAATTAATTTTACTAATTTTAATACTAATTTTTTTATTACAGTAAAAAAATTTTAACTCTTGGAATGAAAAGTGAACCTTTACCACCAGTGAGGTATCAAAACCTTCAGAAGAAAATACGAATGTATGCTACAAGTTTCATGCAAGACCAGATGCTTCATTTACAGACATTGCCAACAGAAGATGAACTGGTGTTCCTGCATGAACAACGCAAGGTGGCTATTGCTCAAAGGATTGCTCAAGAGAAGCATGAAGCATTAGAGGTCCAAAGATTAGAGCAGGAACGGCAGGAAAAACAGAGAGTCCAACAGATGAAAAACCAACAAGTGAAAGGTCATACGAGGAACACTAGTTGGCCATCAATGGTATGGTCCAAAGGAATAGAAGCCACAAAAATGAAGATGGAGAGTGAAAGACCAAGCGCTGTTGGTGATGAAGTTAAAGGATGGAAGCCACAAGTGATTGATCAAGCAACACTTGATGCTCAAGAAGACCCGTTAGAGCAGCAGATAACAATTATTAGAAATTTTTTAGAGCAGGCAAAAAAAGCTGGCAAAATGGATGAGGTAAAAATGCTTGAGGATAACCTTCGAGATTTGCAGAAAGAAAAGTATTTCCAAAAGAGATAATTTTATTTTTTTATTATTTTAAAGTATTGTAATTGACATGTAATATGTGGAATAGTAAAAATCTGTGATATATTTAATATTTTCTACCCACTCAAGTATAAATGCTTCCAGTGTTCTCTCAATTGAAAAATTTATACTAGTAAATTTTCCAAAAACATGAATTGTCAGACATGGATTTTGGGTTGGTTAACTATAACCCACTACGAGCATTCCTGTATTCTTTGTAACACTAAAGAGTGAAGGAGGGCAAAAAATATATCTGAATCAAAATTATACAGTAATTATTTTTCAATAAGTAACATTTTTACTGGTAAATAGTCATTTTTACCGGTAAATTTGTTTGCCATAACCATACTCTAGAGAACACCAACTTCATGTACTCTTGTATAAGTTGATGATTATTCATAAATTATGATCTATATAGAAGGGTCAACCAGGGACCATGTAAATATTATTTTACATAATATTTACTGCTGTAATATATTACTATTACTGCAGTAATCTTGTGCCATTTTATACTGCAGTATCTGCAGCTGGATAATTTTGACATGGTCTCTTATGCTTGCAACATGCACATTTTGTATTTGTAAAATCAGATTAATCTTGTAGGTTGTAATAACAGGTGAACAGGCGCGGATCCAGACCTTCGCACCGTTCGCCATTGCAAAGGTCAGACAACCTCAGACACTGGCACCTCACCACAGGGGCCCTAAGCGACCCCCAGCTTCTTCACATGGGTTTGCGAAGGTCACAGTACATGTCTAGATCCGCACCTGGAGACGTTGATGTTGCTAACTATTTGCTAAAAACTGAAATCTTTTGGGGAAAAATCCTACACAAAACTGTTATTTTCAGTCAAAGATTTAAGAGTTTTTAAAAGTAAAATTTGTGAAATCTAAGACTTTTGCTTTCACCTTGTGATTTCAAGTTTGTGATTGATCATGTCTTAGTAGTTAGGAAGCTCTTTCTGACTGAGAAGATCGACATATTTTGGCCTTATCAGTCAGAGTGGTGCTGTAGCTTGGTGGTTAGCATGCTTGCCTTCCAATCCTGAGGTCTTGGGTTTGAACCTGGCTGAAAAGAAGGTCCTTTACCATGACATAACAATGCTGCTCCCTAAGCCTCATAATGAGACTTGGTTTAGAAAGCACGGCTTTGATCTCATCCTGTAAGTGGTGAGGAAACTCGCTATTGGATGTGACGCTAAATTTAAACCAAATAAAAAAATATGATTTCTCTCAAGCAGAAGGGTCGATTTGCAAGTATATACAGTTATAAATGATAGTGGACCAAGTCTCCATGAAAGAAATTGGACAATTAGACTAAAGATTGTAGGTAACAGTTAGTAGTGATGGGTTTAATATGCAGCGTACCAGGCTTCATGCTTAAAAGGACATTACCTAAAAGATCAAAGAAATTCAGGGACTTGAACTTTTAAATGTGTAAACTTTGCATTTTAAAATGTCAGTAACAACTAATGAGAAATTTTACTGTTTTATGCAATGTTTTTGTAGGGGTATACTAGAGAAGGAGAAGGGGAGAGAGAGAGGTTCTTCTAGAATTCGGGTGGGGGGTGGGGTGTGCTACTAGAATTTCTAAAACATCCTGCTGGCTACTTGCCTACACATAGGGATGATTATAGCCTGTCTCACAGGCCTTACGGTCTGGTTTATTCACTTTTATTGCTAGATCTGTTTAAGGCACTATAGACGTC
>JAOTQE010129675.1:0-12171 GCA_025631205.1 Nesometra sesokonis
TAAATTGAGCAAGTTAATTTCAAAATTAATGATTATGACTTTTTGGTCATTTTTGAGTGACAATACATCTTTAAGCTAGAGCCATCGTATATTTCTTTAGCGTTATGTTGGTGAGCGAGTAACTCGGCAGTCAATCAGCGCTCTCTGATTGTGGAAAAACATAAACACACCAGGTTTGTCGTGTATCAGATGCAGAGAAAAGACCAAGGCCTAGATTATTTTATAATTTTAAACTTCAGTTCTTTTTAAAAATGTTAAATTTCCATGATCACATTATGATCTGTTATTATTTGCTGTCATATTTCATATATGTGGCGTTAGAATGCAGTTTTAGATGAAGGATAATTTTTTCGTTCTTTTGTTCTTCAAATTGCAAAATGGCGAATGTTGTGAACCAATCGAGGATGGTCACAGTTGATTACTTTTCATCATAGAGTATGTCTGTGCTGCAGGTTTGAAAACTTCAACGTGTCCCTCTAATCCATATGAAGGCAATCTTAAATCAATGTAAAAATTGCACTCTTTAACATGCATTTCTTACACTGATTGTGGATTAGCACCAAATTTGATGATTTTTTTGTTCAACCCAAAAAATCTAATACTTGTTATTTTGCATTTTTGTTTAATGTTTAGATTAGAATTACATAATATGGCATATCAGTGTTATATTTATTAATCAAAATAAAATATAATCAAATCATATTTTTTTTAACTAATTGAACTGGTTTCTAGTAAATAATGCCAATAACGTTTGCTTTTAAAATATGGAAATTCCTCTGAAACATTTTCCTACTATACTTTTGTTCTCCCCATTTCCAAACAATACAATTATTCATCTTTCCATATTTTGTACATATTATATGTAATGTAATGTAATTGTATTTATATAGCACTTAATACAAACAAAAGAATGTCTCAAAGTGCTGTGAAGAATGGAAAAAATTAATAAATTGCAAATCAAAATAAATTACAAAGTATCAAAAAGATGAGTTTTTAAACTAGTCTTAAAAATATTCACAGAAGAAGACTGACGAATGGAATCGGGCAATGTGTTCCAAAGTGTAGGAGCCGCAAATGCAAATGCTCTATCACCATACGTTTTAAGACGACTGGGAAGGGTGAGCAAAACTGAAGAATTGTATAAAATTGTTACAGGCCTAATCATGGAATCTCTTGCGAAGCACATCTAAATTCCTCAACAAAAGGGTACATTAAGGTACAGATGACTGAAAAACATTGCATTGCAGCTGAAACATGAACTGAAAAACATGTTTTCTCTGAATGCCAACCCTTAATGAATGTGTGTTAATACACACATTCATTCATTCATTTTTATCCATTTTTTTAATTTTTGGTACAGTTTCTAATGGGTAAAAACCTGCTTTTTTAATAATGGTTTAAAAACATTCCCACAGAATTCTGAAAACAATTACTGTAGAGCCAATCTTAGAAAAACATCTTAGGAAAGTATGATCATATGTAATCATGTAATGTTCTTATAAAGAAGATTAAATTAAATATTGATTTTGTAATGTTTTTATAGTATAGAATGACGTCCTTGGATGAACATATTAGATTTTTATTAGAAATTTACAAACATGATCAACGTAAGAAGCACAATAAACAAAATTATATTAGCCAATTTAATATCATAGTAAATTAGATTGCAATAATATATCCTCTAAACAGCTTTGTAATAAACATTGAAACCTTTCTTGTATGGTTTTTAATTGTCATCATCATCATCATCATCATATGCTTGATTAATCTTCGTTTGTAGACATGGTAGTATATGCTGGTGGGAGAACATTTGCGAAGGATGGTGCCCTCTATGTTGTTTTTGTTAGGATGTAGTCTGCTGTTAGTCTAGGAAATGAGTTTCCAACTGATATGATCAATAACATTGAATTTGTTTTTCCAGTGTGTATAATATTGGTGACATGAAATGCGTAAAAACCATACAGTAGATGTATTATTTTAATGGCTAGACGGTGAAATTCCACAAAATACATAGCCCCAATTGCAATTCCATGGAAGTGCCTACTATTGAAGACATGTCCAGAATCCAACCAATCAAATCGCGGTACGTTTTAACGTCGTTGCTAAATCAAAATTGCGCCCCAATCTTTCATAAAAGTTAGTGATTTATCAATAAATAGAAATAAATTTAATCCAAATATAAAGACAATTGACAATGTAAAGTATATTAAACATACATAAATAATATTTATGACAAAAGGAGGTTGAAAGTACAAAGTGCAATAATTATAAAACAGTTATTATTCTTGAACTTAGATATTTGTGATGAAGCCTGATGACCCTCAATTAGTAGGCGCCTACATGGGATTGTAATTCTACAGTTTACTATCTAGCTGTAAATAATAAATCTATGGTAGAAACCCTGTCCAAAATTATCTCTAAAGTTACCAAGTTTCATTACAAACCCTGAAACGGGTTAGGAGCTTTTATTGTGAACAAAATTTTGGTTCACCATGTTTTATAGAATGATTCTGGAATGATTCTATTACAGTTGAACCTCCTTGTGCGAATACCTCTCGTAAGCGGACAACTCCCATAACGGAAACTATTAAAATCAAAGACCTGTTTGTTCTTCCTATATCTATTCAGTGTATTGGTACCTCTTGTAAGTGGGCACCTCCTGCAAGTGGACACAGACACTTTTTGTCTTAAAATTTTAATATTTTTCAGAAAAATTTAGTGATTTTTTCTGAAAAACGAATACAAATTTCTCTACAAAATAGTACTTATACTGTAATGGCTGAAAATCATATTACTAAACCAATCTTAAAAAAAAAATGATAAACAATATTTAGTATACTATAGATTGCTGTCTAGAGGTTTCAGAGGTCACTTGTGTTGAGAAGGCTGTGAAATTTGAGACATAGGACGTACTTAATTTACAAATGTGGCCCTCTATCGGTCGAAATTCTTGTAAGAGGACACCTCCCATAAGAGGACAACATTCCAGAACACGAGGGTGTCCCTTTATGGGAGGTTCAACTGTACCACATGTATACAACAAAAGGCCAGTCTCATGCTCGCGCCTGAGACTACTTCTATAATAATTCCATGCTCGGGTTGTGGTCATTTTTTTCTTTAGTCAAACTGGCTAATTTTTTTTTTATCCAATAAATTCCTTATCTGAATTTTTAAAAGCAGTAAAAACTGATAAAATGGCCACCAAATGTTTTTTTTTTTATTTTCACTAAGTAATTTGTGGAAAGAGTTAATTTTTGTTTTAGCTAAATGAAAATTCCAATCGCCATTGGCAACTTGATGGATGGTTAGATTGAGCAGAGTAGCCATATTAAGTATTTAAAATATGAATCGTCAGTGTCTCAAGGCAAACAATGGCACAATTCAATATTTCAATATAACATTTATTTACTTCCTTTTTAAAGGGTAAGTGCGGGATTAAAATTGCTATGGATAAATTTATGCTATAATTAGTGGTGACCAAACTGACAAAATTTCACATCATTTGGACACTGCAGTAATGAAAGAAACCACTTTCAAAATTGCATCCCAACTCAAAAGTGGGTCTACTACTCAAATTACAGATCAAATACCAACCAGTACTAGAAAATTGATAACTACATTAGAGATACAAAAGTATTATAAAGCAGTTAGTATTTAGCAATAAGGTGTTTCTTGAGTTTTGTGGAGAATGTTCGCTTTGAGATTGAATTAATTATGAAAGGCGGTAAATTGTTCCACAATTTTGAGCCAGAAAATCTAATATTATGTTGGAAGTAATTTGTGTGATGCATAGGTATATAAAGGTCAAATTTATTTCTTGTGCAATGCGAGGAATGAAAAAATGGTTGGGAAGAAGATAATGGATAGATGATACAATACATGTGTTGATAAGCTGTTTGTGAACAGGTACCGTTTGACATGGTTTCTTATGCAATATAATAAAATTTTGATCATCCTGAGTTCTGTTTTTTTTTTATTGTTATTTTGCCTCCTTTTGAAATTGTTCACAAAATAACAGTCATACTGCCCTCTATCACATTTCAACATCTGCATAGTATGTTTAAAATAATTAAGTACTGTACTTGTGTGTCAATGAGCTTAGCAGTAATAGAGGCAGAAGTTATGCGCACACTCATTGAAAATTAACAGAATGCCTTGCATTCCATATCTACGACATTACACTCATTGTGAAATTGAAAACCTGGTATTGTTACATTTAGTAGAACCACACTACCAACAAGGATTTAAAGTTATATGTGGTGTGGTAGATAACAAACTAGTACTAGTTTCTGTGTTTTACAAGTCTATCTTTGAACTATGACCTGCAACCGGAATAAAAATTTAACTAGAAGCATTCGAAGATTCCAAACCTCCTCTGAGCGACCAAAATTCTCCATTTTGTAGGAATATTAATAAGTGTGGTTCCTTATTGTGACAGAATATATCAGCACTGTAGCTTTGTGATAAGCATGCTTACCTTGCATTTCAATGTTTCCGGGTTTTAATTCAGCTTTAGCTGTTTACAATTTCTGTACACACTGTCCTCTTTTTTCGGATATTTATACTGGAATGTTAATCACCAAAGTACAGTGCCAATTGGTTCTTGTACAATACAGATAATAACAAAAACTTCAAAGTATTTTCCCTTCAAACAGTTCGGTTAATGGTGGATTCAAGGTTGGGAACTTTAATTGGAAGGTATACGTATTTACCACAAAGCTACTAGGAGGTCTCAAGTTGTAAAAACAGAATTCCAGGAGATTTTTTTGTGGTCGCCTTACCACTGTTTCTTACTTTCAACCAAAATTTGGAAATAACTAGGCCAGTCTATGTTCTGATTACGCATTTTTTTACAAAACCTGGAAAATTACCTGGAGAAAAGTAAATTCCTGGAGAAAATTTGATAATTCCGGGAGCCCGGGAGGTGATCCAAAATTCTTGGAGACTCCAGGACAATCCTGGAGACTTGGGAGCTCTGGCTATTGTACAGCTCCAATTGGTTATTGTACAACAAGAAAAACCATTCTAAGAACAGTGTGTAGAAACTAATATGGCTGGCCGCGATCTGGCCAATTATTTTCTTCAATGAAGCTCGATCGTACACTGCACACCGTATTTCTGGAGGCCCCACAGGTACATGCAACCACAGATCTTCACCAAAATTGACTCAATTATTCCTTCGGTTATTTCCAAACTTCACTGAAAATTTTGTCAGTTTCTATCAATTACTTTTTAAGTTATACTGCAAAAAGACAAATACACATGCATGAACCTAAAAGCAGACCAAATGACCAAATGACCAAATGACCAAATGACCGTTTTTTATGTTTCATCCAAGTGCCATGTGTTTACTTGTGTTTTGTCAAGATTTTGGTTATTATTGCATTCGATTAGAACTGTCTGTCTTCCAGCTTGATTGATTGATTTAATAACATTCCCCAACTTTTGTATTACAGTTTACATTTAATCAAGGTTATTTTTACTGTTTAGTAGTCATTTAGTCAGTATGCGTTTCATTTGATGTTGAATAGAAATGACATGATTTGACCACGTAACCATTCGACTCTTTTAATAAATTTCGCTCATTTCAGACTATCAAATTTTCTTTCATAAACAACTGTGATATGCCTATATATGGTCATGTCCTTGCCATATATGGGTTAATCAAGTTCAAGTAAAAAAAAAAAACATTTATTTTCTTCCGTTAATAGTATGAATTCACAGTATTTAAAATATAATACAATGTTGGATAATACATTAAAAATATTCGAAGAGGGCAACAGCCAGAAAAGACGAGGTCTTGTGGCAGGCTAGCCCAGACAGAGAAACAATAAACACTATAATTACAAAACCAAACAAAAAGACGCAACGAGCATAAATGAATCAGATTGGGACCGAGATGATGAGGAAAGAAAAGTGTCATGAATTTAATTATTTTAGTACATTGAAATAAAATATTTCTTAAGTTTGGATAACGTACAGTGTCTGTTTAGAGGCTGCATTTGTGAAATGTATGGATAAGTTATTTGAAAATTTGCCAGACAACCTGATATTGAAAATTTGGTAAGCTGGATACAGCCTTATTGTAAATTAGTGAGCTAACTATTCTACTAGTACTGTATATTTGTACTACAAGCAGAGGACGCCTCCCTGCGGGAG
The DNA here is from genome assembly GCA_025631205.1 of Nesometra sesokonis. Lineage (NCBI taxonomy): Eukaryota > Metazoa > Echinodermata > Crinoidea > Comatulida > Antedonidae > Nesometra > Nesometra sesokonis. The sequence goes on from JAOTQE010129675.1 coordinate 6,160, forward strand.
CCTATTCTTCTAGTTGTTATCACTGTTCCTATATAGCAGATTTTTTTACAACTCAACTGTAATGTTATAGTTTGGATCATGCTCATGGATATGATGTTATTGACATCGTAATAAGCCTTAGTACTATGTTATTTATATTTAATATCTTGTTTTGACAGCCAATACTTCAATCCATCATAGATTTTGTATACACGAATGGATTCATTAAATTGCTTTTGAGACATGGAGAGGGTATCTATGTCCAATATGATTTATTCCGCAAGCCGTATTTAGGCTGGCCAATACAATGTTATTGACAAATAATTAGGGTACTTTAGGGATATTTGTCTTGAATTTCTGAAAGGGTTTATGCTATAATTAATGTTGATGCATGTGCTTGAAGTTAATTTATACAGTTCGTGTCTAATGTCTAGTAGTATGCATTACTGTAAAAATGGAAACTTTATACTATTTTTTCTTTAGTATCCAAAACATAACAATTGATGGCATACAATTGAAACTGAAATAGCAGTGCTAATCGAGCTTTCCCATACCTTAACTACCCCCACCTACTGGTAATAAACCATAACAATAGTGAAACAAATAAATTAAAATTAAAGGTATCATTCTTCATACTCTGAAAACAGTTTGGTTTTAAGTTTTCTTACGAGTAAATGTCTCAAGTTGATCTCTCTTAACTTGTTTTGTAAAATATTCCATGATTTGGCACTTAAATAAGAAATTCTAAATTGACCTAAATTGGTTCTACCTTTGGGAACGGGTAAATTATATTCATAATTGAATCTTGTTTTGTAACAATCAATATATTCAAAATAATCAGATAATTGATTGAGGTAATCTGTTGTTAAATAATTCAGATATAAATTGTAAAATAATAATTTATGGAGCTTATAAATGTCTAACATTTAAGCTAATTAAAGGTTGAGAATGAGTTCTAGAAGGAGAAAAGGTAATACACCTGGCACACTTTTTTTGACCGCATAATAGATTTTTTAAACTTTTATGCGTTCATGAAATTTTATTTGTCGATTTTGATCCTGTCCTACCCCTTCAAAATTTAATCAGCTTGAGATCGTTAGTGAAGGAACATTGTGGCTAATTTTCAAAATTTTCTGATGAAAACTGTGACTTGTTGGCTGTCCACAGACAAGCACACCGACAGATAAAAAAAAATAGCAAAAACATAACTCGGCAACTTGTAGGCAGAGGTAATTAGAATGGTTCTTTAGGCGTATATAATTAAATTGTAAATACGTTGTACTGTATATTTTTAATATGCATTGCAGTGTCATGCCAATGTCATCCATGTTCGCTATTATTCTTTCTCTGTCTTTAGTTAATGTATAATATTGATATTTTGGATTTGTAATTTTCTATGATGTATTTCGTTTTATAACAAAATTGTTTCTGCAATTCAGCATCTTTGCCTGCAGTATGCAATTTGTGTAGTCTGTATTCTATGTGTTTTTGAAATAAAGATGCCAAAGAATAAGTAAAAAAGTAATCATAGGCCATATATATGCTCTGCTTAATCGATTAGTCAGAGCGTACCCTAAATCCTCTACAGCAGAGCATGGCATTGATGTTAGCAAATTTCCATCCATTAACGCAATTCAGTCCCTCTGGGTCGATGAGAGAACCCTTACTCAACCCAATTAGGCATAGACAACACAGTCGTGAATATATAAAATTTGGCATTTTAATTTGAAAGCTTTTAAACATAATAAAACTTGAAACCTCAATTTTGCCTATGGTTGTAATGCATCTAAAATTGAAATGAATCGTTTATTTTCAAGCCATGGAATTAAAATTTATATTCATTTGTAAAAATAATTACCTTCAGAAATAATTAATCACAAATTGTATTTAATGGGAAATGTCTTATCTATATTTAAGTCCCTAATTAGTTTTATTCTGCCAATTGCAAAGGAGATTTTACAATCCAAAATAAGTGAGATTTCAATTACAGACATACAGACCATATTTCAAGTCAAGTTGGGGGTTACCTCAGGTCTATCCATAGGTTTAGTAAATACAATCTTTGATACAGCTGCTTCAGTGCTGCTGCTGTCAATTTTAAAAGTTACCACGATAACTAAAATTACATAAATCTGATTGGTTGCAAACTTTGCAGACCTCAAGGTTAAGACAAGAAGACAGACCCTATTGATTTTGTGCTTTCTCCGATTATTAGTTTGTACATTGTTTCCTCTAAGCTAAGCCCTGGCCATTTTTTTTGTCGCTTATCTTTATAACTGAATGATTGTGGATAGTATAAAATTAAATAACTGTAGTACATACAGTATTGTAGTAATTAAAAGTGTGTGTTTTAGAAAAAAAAAATGTTTGTGGGCAAGTAATACAATTTTAATAAATGGTTAATTGGATTTAAATATGGAAATTACTTTTCACTCCAAGGGCAGAATCCCTGATAATCATACATTCATTCATATACGTTCATTTCCCAACAAATACTAAGAATACAAATATTACAGTGGGGAGGCTGTGCTTTTACAGAGTAGCGTGAAAAGGGTATTTCTAGTTTACACCATGAAGAGGCTATGCTTTTACAGAGTAGTATAAAAGGAGTATCTCTAGTTTACACAGTGAGGAGGCTATGCTGTTACAGAGTAGCGTAAAAATATTTATAATTTACAAAGTAGGGAGGCTATGCTTATACAGTGTATTGTAAAAGGAGTATTTCTAGTTTACACTGTGGGGAGGCTATGGTTTTACAGAGTAGCGTAAAAGGAGTTTACACAGTGGGGAGGTTATGCTTTTACAGTGTATTGTAAAAGGAGTATTTCTAGTTTACACAGTGGGGAGGCTATGCTTTTACAGAGTAGTGTACAAGGAGTATTTCTAGTTTACACAGTGGGGAGGCTATGCTTTTACAGCGTATTGTAAAAGGAGTATTTCTAGTTTACACCGTTGGGAGGCTATGCTTTTACAGAGTAGTGTAAAAGGAGTTTACACTGTAGGGAGGCTATACTTTTACAGAGTAGTGTAAAAGTATAGTATAGTTTTTTAATTAATTCACTGTTGCTGCATGTTTTTGAAGTCAAAGACGGGCAGTGTTTGAAATCTCCGTAAAACTAACCCTGTCCATCAGTAAAACTTACTGAGCTACAGTAGGTTGACCACCCAAGAAAATCCATCCGAACAGCATCATTCATTGAACTTCCTAAGTTACTGAGGTTGATCACCATTGGGTAACTTTTTGCTCTGTTAGGCAATGACACATGCATACAGACAGTGTGACCGAAGACTTTAACAATTTTCTTGTCTTATGTCCCGTTATGAAACGTCAAAATATTCCTGCTGCAGTTACTGCAGTATTCATTTACAGCGGTATTTTAATTCAGTAATTAAAAGAAGATTACTGAAAACAACATGTTGAGGTGAGACATTGTTGGTCAATGCCGTCACCAAAGAAAACATGACACTGAATTACTGCAGTAACTTCAGTAGATTTAATAGCAATATATTACTTTTGTCTACTTTTGTTGTTGGGCTTAATGCTATTGCTTATATGCCCCTCTAGATGATCCTTCCCACATTCTGATATAAAGATTATATTACTACAGAAGAATGATTTTGACATAGTCTCTTACCTGGTCATAATATTATTAAATTATTATTCTATCTGACCATGTCTTCTGTCTGCTTTATTTTGAAATTTTGAGTTATTTAGAAAGCCTCAGTAAACTTAGCCATCAAATTCATATTCCTAGAATACTGGGAGAAGAAATTTTCTATGGTAACTGTGCCTATGTAGAGCATATCATGGTAGACTTTTACTGCATCACAGGATTACATTAACTGAGTCTCAGTGTGAATGATGTTAAGATTTATGCTTCAAATGTTAACAAAAATCTCGATTAACACTTCCCAAATTTTAATCCAGTGTGAACTAGGCTTACTAGAGAAAAAAAAAAGGTAGACCAAACCAACAAATATCTCGTCTGGAATTTCCATGCTTCATTTGGCAATCGTTATTAACTCGTGTAATTCTGATCTTCCCCAGTCATTTTGATCAACATTAAACCATGTGTTTTCATGATGTAATACATGTCAAATTGAGCTTTAGAGTGAATTTATAATCTATCATGTGACTGCAATGTCCAGTGTGAACTAGGCTTACTAGAGGAAAAAATGGTAGAGACCAAACCAACAAATATCTCGTCTTGAATTTCCATGCTACATTTGGCTATCGTTATTACCTCGTCTAATGCTGATCTTCCCCAGTCATTTTGATCAACATTAAACCATGTGTTTTTATGATGTAATACATGTCAAATTGAGCTTTAGAGTGAATTTATAATCTATCATGTGACTGCGATGTCCAGTGTGAACTAGACTTACTAGAGGAAAAAATGGTAGAGACCAAACCAACAAATATCTCGTCTTGAATTTCCATGCTACATTTGGCAGTCGTTATTAACTCATCTAATGCTGATCTTCTCCAGTCATTTTGATCAACATTAAACCATGTGTTTTCATGATGAAATACATGTCAAATTGAGCTTTAGAGTGAATTTATAATCTATCATGTGACTGCGATGTCCAGTGTAAACTAGGCTTACTAGAGGAAAAAATGGTAGAGACCAAACCTCTTGTCTTGAATTTCCATGCTACATTTGGCTATCGTTATTATTAACTCGTCTAATGCTGATCTTCCCCAGTCATTTTGATCAACATTAAACCATGCGTTTTCATGATGTAATACATGTCAAATTGAGCTTTACAGTGAATTTATAATCTATCACGTGGCTGCGATGTGGCTAGGGAATCGACTGCGTGTAATCAGCTGTTCCCTTGGGGTGATAGAAACAACAAAGATTACTACTTTAAATATTTTATTTTGAATTATCCAGTCCAATGACATTTGTCTCTGTCACATTGATGCTATTGATACTAGTATTAAGTTATTAATGCTATGTCTAATGTTATTAATGATTGAAAGATTAATGTGTTGGTCTAGTTTTTATCTACCTAATTATACACTACTCTTTTGCAGACATTTACGTTAGTTGTTAATGTCAATCGTATGCAACTAAATGCCTTTAACCCTAGTCATTGGATCAAATAGCAATGAAGCAAACTGCATCCAACACTCTAAAATGACCCCACAGAAAACCTAAATCCTCGCTAAACTGGACCTTTCTGCAGTCCCAATAGCATGGATAAATGTGGCAGAGCCAAACTAAATGAGACATATGTTGCAAATTTAGAATTTCCACAATAGGCAGAAATTAAAAAATTGTAAATTTCTTTAAATTTTATTTTATATAAAAAATACATAGTTCATACAATCAATACTACCTTAACCATTTTCAGATATATGATCAAAAAATGTTTTAAAAATGCAATTTAAAATGACCTTGCTTTGTCGATGTATACTGATAAACAATTTTCAAATGCAGTTTTCTCAAAAGTTACATTTGAAGTGTTTGAACTTCAGTTGTTCATAACTTAGAGAGGAAACATCTTATGAAACTGACTTTTTTGCATGTTAAAGATAATAATGTGTAGTTTTATAATCCATAAAAAACTCAATTTTCATTTTTCCAATTTATGTCTCATTTGGCTTGGCTCTGCCACAATGTAAACATAGGTAAACTTGACTCTCTCTAAATCATCTCGAAAACAAAATAGATAGTCTGAACAGGCCTGTATGCTGGGTTGTGAATGGGGCAGGGTTTTTTCTCTAAAAAACGGACCATTGTGAGAGGTTTATTGGAAAAAAAAATGGCAATAGGGGTCCAGGGTCCTCCTAGGGCCTGGAAATTTGTTGTCTAAAGATGCTCTCTGGTGCACTCTTAGAAGCACACAGTGTTCAAGTTAATTATTCAAAATAAATGGCAAAATAAACATTCCAAAACAGAATTAGATATATAAGGAAAATATAGGTCTTTCTATTCCAAAACAGAAGATTTGTATGTAAAAGAATAGGGATTCTATCTTGTAATTTGAACTATCCCCCCACTTAGCAATTTTCGTCTATTTCAC
>JAOTQE010129686.1:0-12171 GCA_025631205.1 Nesometra sesokonis
ACCAACCTAGCGTTCAGCCAGGTTTGAACCCAGGACCTCGGGATTGGAAGGCAAGCATGCTAACCACCAAGCTACAGAACCACTTAGTCACAGTGTACTGATAAGCAATTTTCAAATGAACTTTTTTTTAAAACTTAGATTCATAAATGTATGATATTTGATTGTTCATATCATTGCAAAGAAATATAATAAATTTATTTCATTCTTGAAGATAAAATAATATATATATAAAATAATATATAATATATAATATTTAGTTTCATAGCTCATAAATAACTCAATTTTCAATTTTTTTATTTATGCCTCCTTTGGCTTGGGCCTGCTACATTTACGTGTCACAATTTTCAGAGTAATACATTGAATCATGCATATATGAGGTCGTTGAAAGCAAATGAATCGCAATACGAAGCGATTGAAACCAACAAATGCAATTCTGTATTACACAGTGCAAACGGAATCATACTGTCACTCCGACTCTCACTTGAAATCATTCCCTGGAAAAGACTGCATTGCAGCCACAAACATAAGTAGAAATGCAGCACAAGAAGAAATCTGCCCTTAAATGTGAGGTTTCCCCACAAAATAAGTCTATGGTAGGAAAAATGAATAATTGAGCTACTGGTACCATCAAAAAGAGCATAAATAATCTGTAATCTACATTTTAAATGACATTAATTGGATGAGTAGATCCAAAGATACGAGCATTTAAATTTTTTTTTAAAGTATGAAAATCACCCATGAAGCAATGTAAAAATTAACAATTAAAAAACTACCAATCTTGGAAAATCTGCATGAAGGACACTTCCTACATGAAAACAGACCTAAAAAGTATATTATAATGAAATATAAATACTTATAATTGATTAAAGCAAAATTGTTCAAAAATTTTATATGATACCTATTTTGGTGATTATTTCAATTTGATCTCACCAGGGAGGTGTAACCTCCCTGATCTCACTGCGATGCAACTCATTTTGTGGTGAGACTTCACAGATGCTGAAAATAATTTTTGATTAACACAAATAAATTAAAGACATAAGCAAGACATAATAAGGATAACAATTTTATTTATAATTGAGAATTTTTATAATGTTGTGATTGTGTTTTCTTTTAGAATATGATTACAGTGAGTGGTCATCAGTCTGGCCATCGTTGTGGCCATCATCATGGTTTTCTTTATATTCGTACGATGATAGCCACACCACAGGGACCAGTTATCCATCATATGAAAGCAAGGATGATAGTGGAGATGGGGATGAGGATGTTACCGAGATTCCTGGCGCATGCATGTCAAATCCTTGCATTCATGGGAAATGTTATCCCAGTTATTATTATTACCCATATTCCAGTTTTTACTGTGATTGCCATCCAGGATTTGATGGTGAATTATGCGATGAAGGTAGGAATTAAACTTCAGTTTACAGTTGAACCCATTTGATCTGTTTGGACACCTCTTATAAGCAGAAACCTCCCGTAACAGACACTATTTCAAAAGCCTGTTTGTTCTACCTAATCAGTGCATTTGGTTTCTCTTGTTAAACGGCAACTTCCCGTAAGATATTATTAATACAAATAAAATTAGCATATAAATATGCAGATTTGGGGCATCAAGCACCCCCAATTCAGAGGCAATGAGCACCCCTTCTCCCTTACAAACAAATTACATCAGAGCAAAGGGATCTATAGTGAAGTACTCAATCACAAAGAGGTGCAAAATGTGGGAAATATTTTTTTTTCTTTTTTTTTTGCTTGTCAAAATTTTATTCCCAATTCCTGGATATGCCTCTGAGAAAATGTTTTATGCAATTACAGTTGTTTTTCAGTTCATGTTATAATCCTGTTTCCTTTTCTACAATAAATTCTTGAGTGAAAATAATTTTTATTGATATTCTTATACGTTTATTTTACTTAATATTCATAGACATAAGGTGTGAGGAAAATATCTGTGCAAATAATGGAATTTGCGTTGAACTCTACTACGACTATTATTGTTTTTGTGAAAAATATTATTCTGGCAGATTTTGTGAAATAGGTATGTATGCTATTATTTAATCATAGACCTATTAGTCAACCCTAAGGCCTGTGATACACAATAATGTTATGTAAACTCAACAGAAGGCCAAATAAATAAATATACCCAGTACTTGTTTAGCGTCACTTCCCTTCCTGAATTTTCAACCTACTGCTAATTTTTTTTTACAAATACTAACATACTGATTCAAAGTTTTAGTTTAAGTAGGAAAGAACGATGTTTGCAATGATGTTTTTTTTAATGAGGAATCGATTGTCCATTACCCTGATCTCCGTCAACTCTATTCTGCATAATCAGGACAAATGCCACAACTCAAACAATATTTGATATGGACCAAAAATGTAGTACATAGCAATACAAAAATATTATATGTTTCTTGCACAATATAGAAGGCGGCGGTTCCAGGCAAGCAGAAGTAATCGGTTTACAGATGATAACGGTATGGTCTGACAGACCCAAAGGAGCTTGAATAACAGGAAGCTAATAAAGTTCATCCATGTTCGTATATATCAAATCAAGACAAGCATTTTGTGTACGTGGCTAAATTCACAATTTGTTTGAGTGGAAAATGTTTGAGCTGGTCATCTTTTGTTCTTTTAAAGTCCCCGGTACTAATGATTTCAGTTTCCGGATATTTAGTGTAAATTGTGTCCAAGCAATTCATTATAAGATTGCACATTTCAAAGTCATTAGATTTCAGAGGATTATAAATTGAGCCAATAGAAATATTTGAAAATTTGTGGGGGAAGACAAGAAGGTCGGATAGTAATCCAAGTGCTTTCAAAATTCTCATTCCGTAACTCTTCCCATATCTTTATTGTAATAATACCGCTTATGTATGTAATAACACCTCCTCCAGATCTATCAGTTCTGTCTGCGCGAACATGCGAGTATCCATTACTGTTAATGACAAGGATACAGGGACGGCGGTTGGTTTGTGTGATAGATAATATTGGGACTGGTTTCATTAATTCTTGAGCAAAGTCCTTCCATTTTGTTAACAAGTGATAGCGAATTAGTCATAAACATTGAGGGCAAGTTTCATTTACCTTGATCAATGACAGTTATCAAGTTATTATCGTTTACTTGTTTTGATTTACTAGGCCTAGTACAAAGCCTATTATTCTTGGTGCTTTCAGAAATCATAACTTTAATAGCTCTCACCTAAAGGGCACATTCACCCAAAAAATTACTATTCATTATATGTTTTAGTTAATCACAAAAAGTATATTCAGCCCTATTTGGGTATTTTTACGATTTTTTCTCTTTAAGTCTCATGTATTAAAAAATATAATAAAAATAAACGCTAGATTTCATCCCTATTCTACACACAAAATAGTAAAGTGGGTAATTTTTTATTACCAAATAAAAACGTCTGCTTTACACTATATAAAAACATCAGAAATGAACAATTTTGGTTAAAACACAAAAGAATAGTATTTTTCTATTTTTAGAGTGACCATTGATTTTTCACAATTTATTTAAAATACCTGTTGTAACCTAGCGGTTGTATTGTTATTTTTTTTTATTATGTTTTTATTTATTTATTTTTTTCTATATGTGATTTAATCAAAATAGAGTGGTTATTATTATCAATTGTGATTTAACATCTGTTATGGTAATAGTTTAACTATTCTATTGTTCAGATGTCTTTGCTTTTCAAATCATGTCACATGGGAAGGAAGGACAGACAGACAGACAGACGGGGAGATGAATCTCATTGCAATACCTTCTCGGAGAGGGTAAAAAGCGCCCGGTTGCTTATTCGCCTGAATACAGTATACAGTACTACTATGAAAAAAGTATTGTACAGCCTATGCACACTATCTTCATGTACATTGAGTTTGGTTTGGTTTCTCTTTTGATTTGCCACACCGGCATATTTTATGCATATAATGATTACAATAACTGTTTGTGTTCAATAACAAACCTGAAAATTGAATTCATTTCAGGAGGATGGGATATGGGCGGAGGTATACTCTCTATGGAGTGCTTTCTAGTTTACAGTATTTTGTTTATGGCAGAAAATAAATTTCTCAGCATGGGATGAATTAAGTTATATTTTATTTGCACTCCAGTCGTCCTCAGTGGCGTGCCTGTTCTTCTGTCCTTATGAAAATAGATGCTCAATGGCTCTATATAAGACTCCTACCATCTTACCAAAGTCAGACCTTTTATTGCAAGCAAGACTTTTTTTTGGGGTTTTGTTTTTTCATGCCAAAACCAACATCTGGATTTAAGTCCCCCCCCCCCCAAATCACAATCCTGGATCCACTCCTGTAAACTATATTACGACCTTGCTCTTGGCCCTTCTAAAATTTCTGTTCAGACATCAAACTTGTTTTTGCTACTCATTAACACTCCCCTAGTTCTAACTTATACTATATTTGTAATATTTTTAATCTCCTTTCTTGTAGCATTGTAGGTTTAGCGGTTATAGCCCATGCTTTTATTGCAAAAAAAATTGTGTTGAATCTTGGATCTTGTATTTATTCATTGACAGTATCACCTTGTAAAGGAATTCCATGCCACAATGGTGGAACCTGCAACCAATTCTATGGTGATATCTTCACTTGTTCTTGTCCACCTGGAACATCTGGAGAAACCTGTGATGTTCTTCATGAAGGTTAGTAAACATTCAATTTACTTAACATTTTAAAGAAATCTCATGGCACAATGATGTAATCAGTAACCACTTCTATGGTGATGTCTTCACCTAGACTAGAACATCTGGGGACGTCTGTGATGTTCTCTTTGAAGGTTAGTAAACATCATTTTAACTTCACACATTGTAAAAGAATCCAATGTCACAATGATGTAACCAGTAACCACTTCTATAGTGATGTCTTCACCTAGCATATCTGGGAAACATGTGAAAATCTTCATGAAGGTTAGTAAACATCAATTTATTTCACATTGTAAAGGAATCCAATGTCACAATGGTGTAATCTGTAACCACTGCTATGGTGATGTCTTCATCTAGCACATCTTGGGATGCCTGTGATGTTCTCTTTGAAGGTTAGTAAACATCAGTTTAACTTCACACATTGTAAAAGAATCCAATGTCACAATGATGTAACCTGTAACTGCTTCTATAGTGATGTCTTCACCTGTCATCTGGAGGAACATTGTGATAATCTTCATGGAGGTTGGTAAACATTAATTTATTTCACATTGTAATTGAATCTCACGTCACAATGATGTAACCAGTAACCACTTCTATAGTGACGTCTTCACATGGCATTTCTGGGAAAACATGAAAATCTTCATGAAGGTTAGTAAACATCAATTTATTTCACATTGTAAAAGAATCCAATGTCATAATGGTGTAATCTGTAACCACTGCTATGGTGTTGTCTTCATCTAGCACATCTGGGGAAACATGTGATGTTCTTCATGAAGGTTAGTAAACATTCAGTTTTCTTCACATTGTAAAGGATCATGTCACAATGATGTAACATGTAGCCGCTTCTATGGTGATGTCTTCACCTGGCATATCTGAGGAAACATGTGAAAATCTTCGTGGAGTTTAATAAACTTTAAATTTACTTCACACTGTAAAGGATCCAATGTCACATTGGTGTAATCTGTAACCACTTCTATGGTGATGTCTTCACCTAGAACATCTGGGGACGTCTGTGATGTTCTCTGTGAAGGTTAGTAAACATCAGTTTAACTTCACACCTTGTAAAAGAATCCCATGTCACAATGATGTAACCTGTAACCACTTCTATAGTGATGTCTTCACTTGGCATATCTGAGGAAACATGTGATAATCTTCATGGAATTTGGTAAACATCAATTTATTTCACATTGTAATAAAATCTCACATCACAATGATGTAACCAGTAACCACTTCTATAGTGATGTCTTCACATGGCATTTCTGGGAAAACATGAAAATCTTCATGAAGGTTAGTAAACATTGTAAAAGAATCCAATGTCATAATGATGCAATCTGTAACCACTGCTATGGTGGTGTCTTCATCTAGCACATCTGGGGAAACATGTGATGTTCTTCATGAAGGTTAGTAAACATTCAGTTTACTTCACATTGTAAAGGATCATGTCACAATGATGTAACATGTAACCGCTTCTATGGTGATGTCTTCACCTGGCATATCTGAGGAAACATGTGAAAATCTTCGTGGAGGTTAATAAACTTTAAATTTACTTCACACTGTAAAGGAATCCAATGTCACATTGTGTAAGTACTCCAATGGATGCACTTACAAAATATTTTTATGTACTTACTGTACAGATCCTATTCAATGCCTTATGTAAGGTATTGTAAATTGTTGGCTGGTTATTATTTCATTTATTATATTTGTGCTGATGTGTATGCAAGTATTCACCTTGCGTAAATGTTGAAGTTGCAATGAATTTGAAGGTCACAAATTGGAGATCATGCTTGAAGGCGTTGTACATTTTGGGCTGGTTTTTATTTATTTTTTACTATTTTTAGATGTATGCGAGTATTCACCTTGCGAAAATTTTGGAAGTTGCACTGAATTTCAAGGTGTTGCGGATTGTTCATGTACTCAAGGATTTACTGGAAAGTTCTGCGAGATCGTCGGTATGTGATTTTTTTATTCTAACCATATTTTTATGAAGAAACATTGCAAGTTCTGAATATTGGCATAATAAAATAAAAAACAAAGATGCAATGTGGGCATGCAAGTCTAAAGTCTGTTTTCCTGTCAATTGTTATTCCAAAATCGCCGATTCGAAACAATGTTTTGAATTGTAATAAAAAAAAGTACAAAATTAAAGATATTCTTCAAATCACACTGGACCGTTCTATTTCTGCAATTTACTACACTGTGCGCAACGAAATTTGTATATCTTCGCAACAAATTAAAAATCGCAATAAAACAATTTTAAAGAATTTTCAACATCAATTTTTATATATTAGTCAGGTAATTGTATATTTTATGTTCTGAGTTACAAATTCTGAAAATTTATTAAATAAGCAAAATGTGTGATTTATTTCTTGGCCAAAAAACATGTAAATTCTTGCTGTGGGCAATGCTGCCTTGCATGCAACCAAATATAATCATCCAAATCGTCAAAGTTTAATGAACAACAATCACACCCGGGTCTGTCCATAATGAAAGTACTGTAGCTAAAATGTAATGGAACACTGCTGAGATCCCACATACTTCCAAAATTGTGCTGGTCTCTTAAGTATGCATTTTCCACATTAGAAGTTGTACCACCGGAGAGTACAAACTGTATGTGGAAATGATAAATTATACATTCATTGCTTGTTTGAGATATTGTTGAAAGTTCTAGAGCAAATACAAAACAAAATTGCATCACTGAATAGTATTTATTATATTGGATTAATTTATCCTTGTTCACTGATTGGCTAAAAGCATGTCACATGATCAAACATAATCTAACCACCAAAGTCTTATTTACGGATCAATAAATAGTAAAAGACTATTTACGGATTTTGTCCCAATTCAACACCAGATGGCGTTATCTCATGTGACCCGGTGCTGGTACCGGTTGCGCAACATAACAAAAACAAGAATGAATCAATCAATCAACAAGAATGAACAAGAATGTATGAATCCAGTATATAACACAAATATATACTGGGATGAAAGGCTCTGGATTAAAACTATGGGTCCCTCAGTTACTGCAAAAGTACTATTTGCTTCGGGGCTGCGCCCTTCAGCACTGCAGTACTTTTGCAGTCACTTTGGGACCCATAGTTTTAACATGAGCATTACATCTCAGAATATATTTGTATAGTGTATGTGAAATTACATTAAAATAGTAAAATATACACTTAAATACACTTATACTGCTTAAATTCTTTAAGATATTGTTTAAAGTTCTAGAGGATTCATGTTGGATAAGCCTTGAATTGCTGTCACTGTGATTGACACCTATTTGATACCAATTGAGCAGTGATTAACCCAACATTCATCTAGATTTTACAAAAATTTGTCAAAGAATTTAAGCTTTAAAATGTATATTTATAATTCTTAAGCAATTTCATGTAGTAAATACTCTCCCGGTGATGAAAGCTTGTTTTGTGATGGACTCTGGTGGTCTTTGGTAGATGCTGGTGTTGATAGTGGTGTTTAATAGGATCCCTATTTTGAATATTTGTCCCCCACAAGATGGGGACTGGCCATTGCTGAGAGGGCAAGTCCACTGCCAAAGACTAATAATCAAGCCATGCATGCATACATCATGAGTGTGGTTATAGATCTGACCAATTTAAAACACTTCAGATATCTTAAATCCGAAAGGTTCACTAATCAGCTTCAAATAAGAAAGGATAATACATACTCCAAGCAATGAGATACATGCCATTGTTATTTCGACATAAATTATGTCATCATTGGGAATGATGTGGATATATGCAGATGCCTGCTTATAATGACCTATGTCACATGGCAAGTTGTCCAGAAACCCTATCCCTGATGTTGACATAATTTATGTCAAAACTTTGAATCCTGTCACAATGGCATGTATCTCCTTGGTGGAGTATGTATTATACCAAGTATCTTAGTCACATAACTTCATCTATGGGACACCTATCAGACTCAAGTTCAATTTCAACTTTAGCCAATTTTTTTTTTCAGTTGAAGATCACGAATGTCCAGATGGAACATACCCAGATGCTTGCTTATTTGACCCATGTCATGTGGCAAGTTGTCCAGAAAACCCAGATGCCCGATGCAAGTCCAACTACTGTGGATGTATCGCAGAATTCTACGATGACGATGGTAATGTGGTGGCTTGCCATGACTGTCCAGAAGGCAATGTGGTAACATGCGTTATAAATCCATGCGATGTTGCAAAATGTGAAGGTGATCGTACAGCAAAGTGTGAAGCAAACTTTTGTGGAGTGTGTGAAGCGGTATTTTATGATGATCAGAATAATATTGTGGATTGTGAGGGTAAGTACACCATCAATACTATTAGGTATAAATTATTTTTGCCAATGGGAATGTCAATGGTACATAAAATAATACAAACTTGCATAAATTATATCAAACAAAATTCTACTTATAGAAAAATTTGACATAGAGATTGTTAATTAATGTAAAATCTGGCATGAAAATTAATTCAACTTAGAAATGTTTTGACTTAGGCAAAGTTGACTTTACGCAAGGTTAACTGTTTTAAGAAACTTAATTTACCGTACAATAAACTAAAACATAACTTCAATAATTGTGGGGTACAGAGGTCAATCCAAATAAGGGCCTACACAATCAATCAACTTTTATTTCAGGTATATAAATAATTGTACAGTATATAATAAGAATTGATTATACTAAAAATAAAGCAAATGTAAAAATAATGAGCTGATTTGAGTAAACCTGCATACCCATTGTCACTGATGTCTAATTATGAATTTTGGATTTTTAACTTTTTAATTATGAGTCCAAAATCATTTTCTTGCCCCCTTTAAGTTTGTTTTTATGTCAATCGTTAATCCCAAAACTGGTGCTTTGAAACAGTGTTTTCGATCTTTAATCCTGATGATGATTTTCAGAATGATTGACAGGAAAATTTTCACATTTAATGTCAGTCCTGATGTAAAAAAGTTAATGATTTGGATTGTAACAGTTGAAATGAGTTTAACTTTTACCATTTTGGTAAAGATTGTGGGGTACTGGTGAGGCAATATTTCCTACAGTGAGAATTTACTGGTTTTGGGCATAGAAATAAATGACACATTTTTGTTCATTTTTCTTTACAAATTTGCGACGCGTTGCTATAAAAAACAGAACACAGAAAAAGTACATAACAATGTGTAAGAATATCTATATTATTGTATATATATGTATTTAAAACTGAGCAGAGCTGGTATTTTTGGAAGGGACAACCGATTTTGCTCCTAGGCTAGGCCAAGACCCACTCTGAATATTTTTGGGAGAAACTTAAAATTGTTATTTTTTTAGGAGGGCGGGAGATGACTCAAAAAATCAGGAGACTCCCGCCATTTTCAGGAGACTTGGTACCTCTTAGTCAGAAAGTTCTTCAAAGCTGTTTCATGACAATTTTAATTAATTTGTTCAAATTTAGAAGTTCAGCATGATTTGGATTTTATCGTTAACTCTCAAGCCCGTTTCCCTGATGATTTTTAATCTCAAAAATGGTGATTTGAAGTGTCGTTTTTGATCATTAATTTTTTTAAATGATTCTCACAACGATCGACATGAAAAGGTGTCGATGTTAATCCTGACGTCAAATTAAGTTAGCAATTTGGATCGTTATAGTTAAACAGAATGCAACTTTAGCAGTTTTGGTAACAATCATGTGGTACTTTTGAGGCAACATTGCCTGCAGCAATAATTTACAGGTTTTGGGCCTAGAAATAAATGACAAATTTTGTTAAAAAAATTTTTGGGAGGCGTAACTTGCTTCAGAACATAAAATATACAATTATCTAACTAATATATAAAAATTGTAGTTGGGAAGTTATTCAAATTATTTTATGGCAATTTTAATTTGTCGCGAAGGTTTACAAATTACATTGCGCACAGTGTAGTAAATAGCGGAATTACTGTAGTGGTCAAGCATGATTTCAATTTTATTGTTAATCATTTTACTTTTTTATAATGATTGAAAACGGCGTCACAGATTGGCAATTTTCGAATAACGATAAACATGTAGACATGCTTTACTGTGTTCCAAATAAACGGTGTTGAGATTATGAATAGGTGTACTTGTATGTATATTTCCATAGCAAATGCAATACAAAGGTGGTTGCACAAATCTTCCTTATTTTTCATGATTTTAATGCCATTGCCTTAGCTTTGAAACTTAGACTATAATTGGTGAGTAATTACTTGCTATTGGATTTGGAGTCCCTCCAATTTAGGACCCCTGAGACTCCTAAAAATCTAGACCACTTTTGTAAAGTACCATATGTTACCACTGAGTTCACTCTCAAGACTCCTCTACTTTGAAACCTAGGCCACCTTTATTGGAGCACCAAGTTAAAAAATTACAGCCAATTCCAGATGAAAGTTTAAAATAAATTCAGATTCAAATGTTTTACACTACCAATAAATATTTTTTTTAAGTTGAAAAAACCCCACTGAATTTGTTGTTTTTAAATTAAAGAGTATTTAATGTGAAAAAAAATCTCTGAAATTCAATGTTATCAGACCCAGGGATGTAGAGAAAAAAATCTAAGGATGGGCAGGAATAATGCAACGATGGGTGGTAAAGTAATTAAAAGTGGTATTTTTACATTTTTCAAAGGCTTAGGGTGGATGGCATGTTGAAATTAGGCTGTGGAAGACCCTAAAATAAGCCTCAGGATGGGTGGAGCATTTTTAGGGTGGGCTGCCCCGCCACACCTTAGTGAAACACAATTACATCCCTGCAGACCAGGGGAGGATTTAAGGGGGCCCCCCCTTTCAGAAAGTAATATATATCAATATTATTAACATTGTCTATAAAACAAAAATATTCAGCAAGAATTGATCCCCTAACACACCCCTAAGGCCATTTCCAGATATCTAAAGACCAAAGTTCCCAGGGAAGCATGCCCTCGGACTCTCTACTGGCCCCTCTTCCACCCCCACTTTTCCAAAAGTCTCCATCCACCTCTGCAGATCATACAGATATACCTTTTTTGTGAATTTAATTAAAAAAGCTTGTTTCTAAAAAGAAAACAATTTCACCTTTGGTCTTCATGTACAGGTTTTATGTTTTGTTCTATCCAATTATACAACTTCAATGCCATGGTGTCTATTTAGAGATTTCTAATTTAAAATGCAGACCACCCCAAATGTACACAAACTGGTCTCAAAGGGTGGACTGTAGAAAATGAAAAACTATATTTTATATTTATGTTGCAAAAACATGATAGTTATAAAATATTTTACAGTAAATTAAAACTTTAGCTTTGTAATACATTGCTGTTCTATTTTTATTTCAATAATTTTATTTCAAAATCAATTACTCATAGATAGTGAATGCCGTATTACCATGTAAATTTACAATTATATAAATATCAGTACTGAATTTGAAACGTGATAGGCAGGCGTCTGACCCCTGATGATAAACGCCATAATTTTTATATAATTTTACAATGATTTTTAATCAATGTATATTCTGGATTGCCGTTCCATATTTCTTTTCTTTACTTCTTTCTAT
>JAOTQE010129697.1:0-12170 GCA_025631205.1 Nesometra sesokonis
TTCCTATTCCTATTCTATTAACTTAATTCTTAATTCAGAAAACCGGACTTTCCAGAAAACCGGAAAATAATTGCCGGACCGAGGGTGTCCGGTATTGGGAGAGTTGACTGTATATCTAAGATCGGTGATAGGGCCTTTTCAAATTCTACACCCAGGCTTTTAAATGCCTTTCCCATCAAGGTAAAAAATGCTGCATGTTATCTTGGATTAGCCATTAAATTATTTCCCAATTAACTCAAAACTTCTAATTCATTTTTGTTTATTCCATATTTCCAAGTATGTATTTTCACTGCGTCATGTGTCTCTTGCCAAACGCCACTTTTTAATACATATTATTAGTATTAAATCAATATATCTCCTGATAACAAAGGTGGAAATTGTATTGTTCACAATGATACGATTTAGTGGGTCAGTTTTTAGAGATGTTTCGAAAAGTTGTGAATACTCCAAAAACCGTGGCATCACGAATGTTACTATGGATATGACGGATGCGAGTATGCCGATTGAGTACTATGAATTAATCCAGCATCTCTGGCGAGGTTTCTGGGAATGTGCAAGAGGGGCTTTGGACTTGCTTGAAGCCCGACTTTCTTTTTCCTAGCATTAATAAAAGCTTTTGGACAGTGCCATCAATGAAGGATGCTGCGAATTAAAGACGTGTAAATGACAGAGTCAAAATAAATCCGCATGACTGGTCACCCATCAAATGATTACCAGCTTTGCACCACGTGTCTGTTGGAGCAGGAAGTCGGTTCAAATACCACAAAAATAAAATTATTGGTCCAAAATTACTATTGCTTTTTATTTTACAGATTAATGTATCCGACAACAAAATCCAGTCTAGACCTAACTATGCGCTCACCTTTTTGTAAGCAAAAAAAAAAAAAAAAATATAATATAGAGAAAAATTTTAAAAAAAACTAAGCAATAATTATAATAAATGACATGATATTACCTGGTAGGGTACAGTCAAGAATTTTTTTTCCAGATTTCTAAATTGTGACCAGTCTAGGACTTCTTTGTCCCCATAATCAACATAGTCGCACATCACCTATAATAATAATAAACAAAATTCTTAAATTGTTATAGCAGGAGCCGAAACGAACCATAGCACAAACTAGAGCTTAACAAGTATTGTACCGCCCGGATGGGGTAAGATATTCTGGTTGATTTTGAAAAATCGTGGCTGATTGTGAAAAATTCAAGATGGCAGCCAATCTATGTAACATGGGGTGCCCGTTTTTAACTCGTCAGTTTGTTAAGGTAATGAGTGTAAATTCCAAATTTCAGGACATTTCAGGTTTTTGTATAGCAGTAATGGCAAAAAAAAAAGTTTTATAAAAATCCAACATGGTGATCAAATCATGTGACATGGGGTGACCATTTTTAACTCGTCCAAGATATTTACCTCAAATCGATCCCGAAAATTGAGAAGACTTGTTCCATCAAAAGAACCACGAGAGAGGAGAGCTCTAAACTTGCATCAATGTTCTATAGGGTATGGCACCCTTACATTAAGCTCAATCCAGACTATCAAACTTTCATTTGCATATAATATGGTTATGATAATGTCACACTATGACCATACATAAAAATATCATTACCATATATGGGTATCATCAAAGTTTTTCGTCAAATAAATTTGATAGTCTGGATTGAGCCTTACTGCCCAGGAACTCAACTCGCTAATTAACACCTACCAACATTGGCTCCTCTAAAGCCAGACAACCACCCTGAACCACGCGTTAAACATGCACACAGCGTAGGCCTTATCAATCTCAAGCCACAAGTCACCAAGGAAAACATATTAACATTTTTTCTACAAAGCTGCAGAGAACCACCCTGCATCACATATAAATAATCTTGTTCCTGCATAGTTACAACCACCCTGAACCAGGCACTTGCCATGTATACAGCATAGGTTGTTGCCCAGGTAAGGCTACTCAATACACCGATGAACACATACTAGCCTTGCTTCCGTTAAAGATATCAACAACCCTCCTGAACCAGGCAATTGCTATGCACACAGCATAGGTTGTTGCCCAGCTCAGGTCAAACAACACACTGACAAATACATACTACCCTTGCTTTCTGCAAAGACACGAATAACCACCCTGAACCAGGAGATTACCATGCTCACAGCATAGGTTGTTGCACAGCTCAGGTCAAACAACACACTGACACACACATACTAGGCTTGCTTCCTGCAAGGACATGAACAATCACCCTGAACCAGGTGATTGCCATGCACACAGCATAGGTTGTTGCCCAGCTCAGGTCACTCAACACACCGACAAACACATCCCTTTGAAAAATAACACCCTCCAACTAGGGTTAACATGGTAGATAATGGTAGTGAAAAGGTAGATCTAGATATATCAACAGGGTTAACCCTATAAAAACTACCATTAACATATAACATTAACATTATTATCTTATTATGACGAAAACCCATAAATTTCTAAATTAACACAAGGTCATCTCAACTCTCAAGGGAGACCAATGATATGGTGTCAGCAATAGGAAATATACATAGGAAAGTACAACCATTAATAGAGCTTCAGACTAATTCAAAGTGACATCTCAACAATCACTTAATGACCTTAAGGCATCAATAACACTACTGTGCTGCTAGGTATATCTTCATAGTAATGTAACATGGTTGACCCACCTACCCTTACTACCCTTGCTTCCTGCAAAGACACGAACAACCACCCTGAACCAGGCCCTTACCATACACACACACCATAGGCTTTACGTAGCTCAGGCCACTAAGGAACACATACTAACCTTGCTTCCTACGAAGCCACGTACAACCACCCTAAACCAGTAGTCTCCAGTGCATACAACGTAGGCCTTGCCTAGCTCAGGCCGTCCTTTCAACATACTTGGTGGTTTGGAATAGAAACTATTCAACTCTGCCTCCATTTTTTCAAATTCTTCCTACAAATGGATTATAAATTCATTCATTGAATGTCAGTTGTTCGGTAATAAAAATGTTTATATGCATATATTTGGTCATGATAACATCACATCAATACCATACATGGATATATCATTTCCGTGTTTGGATACATCAAAATTTGATTGGTGGGATTCTGGGCATCTTCTCCAATAGTAGGCTCTTTTATGGAATTGAACTTTGGGCTATGTATTCTATGGAAGTTCACCATCTATTGTAAATCTAACGCCCATATTCTTAAAACCAACTATAGTTGTAGTTCAAACTAGGCTTAAAATAGTGCTAGTTTTAACTTCGACTTACAATTCCTATTCATCTAGTTGAAGTTTGTACTTCAACTCAATCAAGTTGGACTTAATGACTAAGATAATGGTAAATGTTTTAATCTTGATTTGCACCTTATCAAAATTAACCTATTGCAATTGAGTTTGGCTAATCATAAAATAGATAAGGCTACATTTTGCAACCAATAATTATGAATACATTGTTTATTTATACGTTTAAAATGAGGTTTAAAGTTGATTTAGTCAGTGATTTAGTCTATCCCCGGTAAGGCTAGAAAAATTGTGAGATGTCACCACAAAATGAGTCATGTTGTACAGAAAACCAAAACTGACTTATTGTTGTATTTAGATAGAAGAGATTATAAGCTTTAAATTGGTTTTTAAATGAGGTTCATAGCTTCCGTATAACCAGAGAAAAATCATTTTAAAACATAGGTCTATAAAAACACACTTTGGAGAAAATCGACTTTAAAGATAAGCAACTGTTGACTTCCTGTATGTTTTCCTATTGATTTTGAAAAACAGCCTTTGCAAAATGTAGATCAAAAACATGTTTATTGTAAACAAACAAACAGGAAGAATGTAATCATAAAATGAAATTAATAAACTTAACAAAACAAAAGAAATCTCATTTTTGTGAAATTATGACTTTCTATTTTTGTGAACATCTCAAAATGACCTGGCGTACAACACGACTCATTTTGTCACGACACCTCACAATTGGTCTTCCAGAAACACGATTTAGCCGAGGTTCCCTTGGCCTAGTCATACATCATTTTAAGAATAAGAAATGACGTCATTATTTATTTATTGAACATATTTATTTATTTATTGAACATATTTATACAGGATAGACATATCAGGTAGATGGTAATCCTGTTTTTCATATGGTCCTGTTTAAGTGTTGAAATTGCTACATTACATACGGTAATACAATACAAACATGATATAAAATACGCAAGTACAATAATGTTAAAACATCTTAATCTACAAAATGATGAAAAAATTGCAAAAATACTTTGTACTTTAAAATGAAAACTGTAAAATAGTCAGGGAGCAAATGTCATAAAATAGGGTCCCGCGTGCATTTCCCGATGAAAGCCGGCAACCCGTCCAGACACCCCAAGTGGGCCAAAACGAACACCAAAAAACCTGCTGCCCAAGCTGCAACCCTGTGGGGGGTCCCCCATGGGCCGTCTCAACATGGCCGCCAAAACACTCAAATGGCCCGCATCTCAGCAACCACCAGCCGCAGTCAGCCAATTTCAGCGCCAAACTGCCCAGAACGTACACATTTCCACCCGCTCCAATGGGACACCCCGCAAAAAAAATGACCGGAAATGCCACCTCCAGCATCCCGACCCCCGACCCGACCCCGCCACATTTCAACAACGACCGGCCACAGATGCACAAAATTTGGCTCAAATTGCTCAGAATATACAAGCTCACACCTGCTCCAATACAACACCCCGCCCAAAAGCAACCCGGAGTGACCCCACTGACCCCCGACCCAGCACTTCCACATCTCAGCAACGACCGGTCACAACACAAAAATGGGCTCAAACTATTCAGAACACACAAGTCCATACCCGCTCCAATACAATGCTACGTCCAAAAGTGACAAAAGTTTTTGTTCGAACTACGACTGTAGTGGGTTTTAAGAAAATGGGCGTAAATCTCCGTCTAACCAGAGGTAAAAATACTTACGCTATACTGATCAAACTGAATGCAGAAATCTGTTGTACTTGTACTGTACGTGATATTAACCTCCCACGTATCCTCTGGATATATCAGAGGGGGTGGGTACATTCCATGAACTAGCTCTTCCTGACAAAGTTTCTGAACAATGTTCACTTCATCTGGTGTTGATAGATTCACTATACATTTATCATCTACAAAAATAGAACCAATCGTTAAACAATTTAATTTGAGTAATAATTTACACAGACCGTAAACCTTCAAACAGTGTCATCAATTAAGCAGTGAGCACAAACCATTTTCATGGCCCCGGATCGAAGGTATTACAGAGAATATAGGAATGCTCATAGAGGCCTATAGATATGTAGATACTTGAGTGAAATCTATATTTGGCGAGTGATGTACATCCCAACTCACAAACCCGATCGAGTCCTAAATCTGACTGAAAATAAAACAACTAGCTTAATTATCTTAAAATCACATAATTAATGAAAGACAATCAATATAATTAATAATAATACAGAAACAAGCGGTATAAATCCACAGAAGTTAACAATAGTATGTAAGCAATAAAAGTCAGGCAATAACATAAGCATTATTTTTATTATACATATAATTTTGTCATTAATTCAATTATAACATGTACAGTTTTGCTTGTGTACTTTTATTCTATCTACAGTTGTAGTCTGCTGGCAAATGGAGACTTCTCTAGGGGAGAGTAGAAATTTATTTTGGCGAGTAAAAATTTTAAGTCACTCGACCACCATGGCGAGTATAAACAACGCTTAATTTTGCACCCTGACTTGGGTTAGGGTCAAAACCAATACAAAGGCCATGCCTTACTACTCATGTTTTTTTTTGACAATTTAGCAGTACAAATGGTTAAATTGGGAGAACACTGGTGCCTGATACACTTTGATTTGGTATACTAAATTTGAGAAAACTCATTGGCGAAATATTAATAAATTGTTGTTTGGCACTTTATCAGCCAACCATTAAACTCAAAAATCAGGATGATGGATTTTTTGCTATTTAAAAAGATATGTTTAAATTGAAAATCTAATAAAACATTGTTCATACATTGGAAATATCAAAACATTGAACTGTCTGTCAGTTTTTAACTATAAATGAATTTTATGTGGTTAAGTTAGGCCAGCTCAACCCAAGCAACCTAGGTGTAGATACGGCAGAACTGTCCGCGAACCATTCATTCTTCACTTCCAACTGTACAAAATGTTTTAATATCATATAAACGTGGCTGAATTTTAATTTTATAGGAATAACATAGTAGGTTTAGGCCTACAACAGTAAAATGAAAAAAAAATAAAGAAGAGAGCACCCCTAAAACAAAATTACAGTGTGCAGTAGTCTTTCTGTAGAATGTTCACGCTTTTTAGTGGTGGTCAATTATGTTCAAATTTAGTAAATATATACCTACTTATTATATCTTCTATTGTCATAAGTAAAGGAATATCTTTGGTAAGTTCACGAAATCTTGAATTTGCATTGCTACTAAATCGTGTTTCACCCTGGTGAAAAAAATTTAACAATTGCAATTAGTGAATTAGTAGCATAATTTCATGTTATCGAATACCTATTCAGATGTTCGAAAGCCACACACAGCTAGGCAAAAATTGGCCATTGTTTCTAGCTAAGAAAAAAATATTTAAAACCTTTTGTGTACAGGTAACAGTAAAAGGTAAAAGTAGATTTTGGTTGAAGGCATTTATTGTTTTTTCGGTTAAAGGCATCTATTGTCATATTAGCACTTGTACAAAGTATGGCCATGCTTAATGCTGGTTCATTTTTATTTGATCGAGTATAAAGCCCCATAAAAAAAAATTATTAGTTTTATCTTCCCCGCGGGCATTACTTTTGGGGAAATCCTGATTTCTTTTTTAATCATCTTACTATTCAAACAATCGTTTTTTTCAATTGAAATGCTTTGGTTTTTTTTAATTTGATCAATTCTTGAGCTCACAAGATGTGTACAGCTAGGAATACAATGATCAATATTCGCTGCAGGCTGGGGCGCTGGTATCTGCGTCATATTTGCGCAAGTCTACAATAATGATGGACGATCTAGTACCCCAACGTGAGATACAAACAACATTGGAGGGTGGGTTAAAAAAAAAAAAACGCCTCCCGACCTCATCAGTTGTTATGCTTTGGTATGGTGATAAACTAATAATTATTTTTAATGGGCCTAACACTACTACTACATGGCTACATAAGTTATCCTAATAAAAGAATGCATACCTGTAATGGATTAACATTGTATAACGAACACTTCACAGCTTGAGCTGGTTCTTTGCCAAATACTGGCGTTAAAAACTGCAATGATGTTGTTCTTAACGATTCTTGATTGCCATAATCCAAGAAAAACACTTGAATCTCATCTTGTTCCTGAAGATTCGTATTAAGAAAACTTTGAATCATATAATTATATTGCTCTGAGGGGATACTATTAGTTATTTGGCGAGGTTGGGTGACATACAAATAATATCTTGTCAAGGAGTTTGAATTAGGTGAGGGTGACAGCCGAGCCCGATACAAAATTCAGGAATAGATTTAATTCGTATCACACCCTACCAAGTCTAAAAATGATCATACCATTTTACTCACTCATAAAAACTATGAACAAATCAACAAGAACAAGGTTGGATTCCATTCCTTCAGTTGTAAACATTGAAAACCAGCACTTCAATGCAGACACAGGTTTGCACGGCTGAAATTGCTGAAACGCCATGGTTGATAACAAGTTTCGAGGAGCAACTTTCTTACTACACATTTGCTGTTGCTTACTAACTTGATACGGTGCGGGAGTATGCGGCCAGGGACGGATACGAGAATTATCAAGTTAGTGAATTTAGGAGCTTTTCCAATGAAAACGTAAGAAAATACTTGATGGTATGATATAAAAAAAAATTGTACAATTTGTGGAGAATTATTGTACGAGTTAAAGATGAGTACATTATTTTGCCATAGGGAGTAGAATATTTTTCCATATCCCTAAATATAGGCATAGAATTTTCTAACATTATTCAATTACTGTACTCAAAAATAGGCTCTAGGTTAGGCTTAAACTAGGCAAGATAACCTTAGTTTTAAAACTAATAGACCATCCACCTATATAAAACTTACCTTTGCCTGTTCTTCATTATACAAGTTTTTAGGTGCTCTATTCACCTCTAAGATCTTTGCCCGACACCAATTATTATCTTCTGAATACTGCGCTGCACAAAATTCTCCTTTACTATACCTGGTCATTGGTTGTGAACAAGTCTACATGAAAAAAAACCTATACTGCAAATCATCTTTAACTATTGTTATTCTGAGCAATCCACAACTGCTTATACTGAATTTAAGGCCTTAAAAATTCCTTGTTTGCACTCCTCCACTGGTTGAAATTTTATCATAGGGGAGGGAAGATGGACTTGTTTTATTTTTAGTAGGAGGCAAATTTGTCCAAGTAGGTCGGCAAACTAAGAGAATTAACAGGGCCAAGGGCCACAAGCCCTAGGCTATTTAGGAGAACCCATAGATTTATTATTTACAGTAGATGGTGAATTTAACACTGTAGAACTGCAGTTCCATGTAGGTGCCTACTATTTTGATTTTTTCACAAACATGAAAGTTAAATAATAATGAATGTTTTACAATTATTGTATTTTTAACATTCTTTATTGTCATACAAATTATTTACATACGTCGCATATATTTTATGTTGTCCATGTCTTTATATTTTGATTAAATTTACTTTCATTTATTGATAAATTTGAAACTTTTATGAAAGATTGGGGTGCAATTTTGACATAGCAACGGTGTTAGAACGTACCACGATTTGATTGGTTGGATTCCGGAATAGTAGGCACTTACACGGAACTGCACTTTGGGGCTATGTATTCTGTGGAAAATCACCATCTAGCCGTAAATAATAAATCTATCAGGAAAAGCAATATGAAAGGGCTGTAGAGAGGTAATACACTTAAAGAAAAATGAGGTAAAGTAAAGTTTTATAGTTGCATACCTCACATTGATTAAACAACCTTTCAGCAATTTCAACTATAGGACTATCATCATATTGCACAAAAAACTCACTACAGCTCAGGACATAAGACACATACACTACCACTCTGGACCTGGTAACAAATAGAAATTGTTAAATAGTCAACTCTCCCAATACCGTACTCTCCGCAAACTGAAATTCACAAAAAAACCAGACTTTTTTAAAAGTCCCAAATTTTTCCTATTCCTATTCTATTATCTTAATTCTAAATTCAGAAAACCGCACTTTCCAGAAAAGCGGAAAATAATTGCCGGCCCGAGGGTGTCCGGTATTGGGAGAGTTTACTGTATACGATAAGACTGACACTTGAAATTAGGGCGTTTTTAAAACATTCTCACCCAGTATTATATTATTTGTAATAACATCAAAAAGGTTAAAAGGCTCTAAAGTTTTGATAATGCCTCATTAAAAAGATATTATTAATCACTACTTTCTATTCTAAAATCCTGCCTAACTACCATTAGACTATCTCGGGGCGGGCCCGAGATAGTCTAATGAATGCCTGCAATGTGCCGACATTGAACGGCATTCACAAATTACTACAATTATTCCAGTTCTGTATGAAAGGGGCTAAATTTGGGATGGTCAATCTTGAACAACAGTATTTTTAGCCTGCACTGCTATAACAATGTTGGTGTCAGAGACGGATCCAGGATTGTGCGGGGGCTTAAACCCTGATTGCGTTTTGTAAAGTTAAAAAACCTTGTAAAGACTAATATGTCATTCATTGACTCTTGGAGTCCTTCTGAAGCCATTAAAATATCTATGTTTGCAATTTATTACCATGTTAACCCCTTAAAAATAGTTGTTTCACTATTGGGGGAAAGAGGGTGGGGTGGGGTTGTTAATTTCCCACCACACCCCACTATGTGCTCAAAGCCCAATTTCATACAACTAGTAAACTAGTCTGACTTACTTAACAGGTTTCAATATTGCTGATGGTATGGTGACTTTTGGTATCTCATTACTTATAGTACGTTGTATTTGACCTCGACCTTGAATAGTTACTTTCATTTTAGGGTATAGTATAATATTATTATGCAACCTGAAACAAAACAAATGTCATAATTCAATTATGTAGTTTTAACTTATAGTCAAACTTGCCAAAGATAAATTTATTTGTAGTCAAATTACCCGTCCTATAACTTTGACCCCGTTCCCGTAACCTTTACCTGTCCCGTACCCTTGACCTCGTTCCTCTAACCTTTGACACAGTAACCCATCACTGGCAATTCTGGTGTGAACCTACATGGTTTCACCAAGTTTGGTGAAGATGGGACAAAGTAGCGAAAAAGAGTTATTTGACCTTTGACTCGTGACCTTGATGTTTTCCAAAAATAAACTTCTCAATTTCCCAGTGAACCTGCATCCACACACCAAGTTTGATGAAGATCGGACCAAGGAGCTGGGAAGAGTAGAGGAACAAACAGACAGACAAACATTGCTCAAATTATAGTATGATGCTAGATCGATGGGTTTTCCATGAATTCTTTTCATTTTTCATTTGGCGCTTGCTGGGTTTGCTTTCTCTCAAAAGTACCGACAACTGTACTTGGAAGGGAGCTATCCTCGGTTTTCAAGTTGATTTTTTATATCTTTAACTGCAATTTTGTCTACAATTATGTTTTCATATTTTTTATAGTTATATGGCACCACATACAAAGTTCTTCCATCCAACTCTTGGCTGCTAAGAGTTTTTTATGCCATTTTTTTGTTTTATTGTTGTTCAATAAAGATACCAAGATTAGGCTTAGACTGTTGCAAGTGATTGTAGATTAGAATTAGAACATATTTCATTAAGTTTTTAACGCGTATACTCACCGTACCATACATCCTTGTTGTATAATGAAGCCTTCTCCTATTGGATGAAAGTTTTGTGATGTCATACTCCAGTAACGGTTCTCGTGCATTACAATACTACGTGCGAGTAATTTATGCAAATGGTTGGAACAAGAGTAGGAAGTGGTGTCGAGTTAGTTGGTCTTACGATACCAAAAGGGTCCGATTGTAAATAACTGCAGTTGAAATGCGAGTTTTAATTCCCATGCGTAACGCAAGTTTATGTTTTTGATTTGCTTTTATATTAGAACAATTGAATAACTTGCCTAGATCTACTTAATTAAGTCTGATAGGCATATGTTATGGAATATTGGTTTTGAAAAATGGTTAAGAACATTGGATTATATTTAGATTGGCCGACGGTATCAAGTTGGGAGCCACAAATCAGGCAGAATTGATGCAGTACAGGATGTGATGGTAACGCAAACTAGTAGAGACCTAGTATTATGTTAAATGATCCCAACCAAGCAGTGTGACTACGAGACAGACTGGTTCTCATCGTATCATGCTTGAAACTGGCCGATGCTATGGTTTAAAGAGGATATGCGAGATAAATTTACACTTATATGAATGGCATGCGGTTATTATTGTGCATTTATAGTTAAAAACACGACCCTTGCAACAGACAAATCGGAATATGTCAATGAAAAGAAACTGTATACCTCTCAACAGTAACAACAGATTCTAAGTCATCAAGGCTTATATTAGGCAACTTCTCTGCAAACATCTTTTCGTATACATCGGGAAGATTTTTCTGCCAAAAGCCATTTGGCTTGTCTTCTATTATCTGAAAATAAAAGACAAAAATAAGGATCAGTACAGTACAGTTAAAACTTCAGGCCTTGAATTTAGGTTTTGTAGGGGCAAGGCCATTTTGGCTTGAATTTAAGAGGCAAAACAGGGCACCAGAGGCCATTTGGTACAAATTTTATCCTTATGTATTACTGAAAATAAGGGGCACAAATGCCAAAGTGCCTTTATGAAGGTCAAATTTTTAAGGCAGAGGCCAAATGAGAGGGCAGTGGAGGCAAATTGCCTTGGAGCCTTGGTTAAATTCGAGCCCTGAAACTACCCTATTCAACTATCTTTACGACAGTACACATTAAAGTAAATCCAAGTAAGAAAGTATAAGGCATACTCCAAGCAATGAGATACACGCCATTGTGACAGGATTCAACATTTCAACAAATTTTATGTGTAAACAAATCTTACAGGAACCACATTAGCTTTTCATTAGTAGGCATTAGCTTGCCTGAAATGCCCACAATCAAAATGATCAAATTACTGTATTTGATGAGGGGGGGGGGGGGGGGGGACA